>VYZV01021207.1:0-48573 GCA_013401275.1 Pandion haliaetus
TCACCACAGGCTGCAGGGGCATCCCTTCCTCTGGTGCACCTCTTTCCTCTTCTTCACTGACCTCAGTATCTGCAGAAGGGTTCCTCTCACATTCCCATCTCCTCCCCTGCTGCTGGTTTCCCCTCTTATATCTGTTCTTGCAGAGGTGCTACCCCCGTCACTGATGGGCTTGGACTTGGCCAGATGTGGGTCCAACTTGGAGCCGGGGAAGCTTCTAGAAGCTTCTCACAGGAGCCACCCCTGCAGCCCCCCTCCTCTGTTACCAAAACCCCTGCCACACAAACCCAAAACATTTTGTCACTAGTGTTTGTAGCGGTAACTCATCAAAAGATTGTGACATTGTGAGACTGGGGAGTTTTTCAAGGGGCCTTAAAACGTCAAAGTTGAAATTGCAGCGTTGTAGAGAAAGAGGTTGTAATATTTGAATTAGATGAACAAGATTTTTGTGTCTCTGCTTACGGTGAGGAGCAGGGACCCTGATGATGTATTTTTTACCTTGCTATCAATCCCAAGCCTATTTTGTGGAAATAAATCCCTCAGTTCTTAACTAGGCATTAACGGCGAGGGAACAGGGATGTAAGCTTTGTTCTGCCATGCTGCAAGGGTCTTGATTGTTTCTTCATTCTGTTCCAGATAGGAAAATTAATTTGGACTTAGTCCAATTAGGGTATGCTAAAAGCATGGCGAGACATGATCTATCACTTTTAATGGCCCATTGAATTGAGTCAGCCGTTTAATACAGCTCACCTTCTGGCGAGGCTTGCTCTAGATACATGTTGCATGATCAAATAAGCTGGAGTATTTCTCAGTTTGTTTCTCTGCCTTTTTGTGGGTGTTTGCTGGAGTAGGAAAGGCTCCCATGTCCAGTGATGAGCTTGGTGGTCTCTCTGTAGTTTGCAGGATGGAGGCAATTCTGTGCTGTACTGTTAGCTCTTTTGGCTGAAGGAGCTGATTGTCATCAAGGGCTGAATAACTGAATATCAAAAACTGAAGCAACTAGTTTTTTAATTTTTGTTTTCAAAGACTTTTTCTATTTCAGTATTTTTAATTGGCAATGGGACAAAAATACAAGTACAGTGATATCAACACTCTTGAACCGGCAACAGAGAATCAAAGGCTATCTTTCATAGCTTTCTGGAAGAGTTATTTTCAAGGTGAAATATCTGTGGAGAATCTTGTTGAAACTATTTTGATTTATATTGTACTTGGGCTGAAGCTTTTTCACATACACAGTGATTAGGATTCTTTATGGCAAAATGCAAAGTTTGGTATCAAAGCTGAAAATGCATAATATTTCAAAATTGTTTTATTTAATATAGGATTACAGTTTAAACAGCTAAAACGAAGACTTTTAAGAAAACCTTAATACACAACGCATTCTTAGAAAGAGTAGCTTATCCATGTTTGGGAAGGCAGCTGAAGTACTGCATAATGATCTAATTCTATAGTATAAACAAATTGTGACATGCTCCTCAAAGGAGGATACAGTCCAAAGTTACTAGACTTGAACAGCAATTCCATGCATGCTTAAAAGAGAATTTAAGAATAGAAAGTAAACTACCATTGGGTTTTTTGCTGGGGGGCCAGGGGGGAGGCACATATATGGTTAACTAGTAGGTGGAGGAAGTATTGCATGTGTTTGCAAGTTACTGTTTAAACTGCTGTGTGTCTTCTGCTTCCCCCAGATTACATCTTATCCAAAAGACTAAGACTCACAGTATTAAAGATATGATATGGCACATAGCTAAAAATCCCCAAATCCCAAACTTCAGAGTAAGTTAACCACAAAGCCCAAGAAGAATTGCTTTAACGACTGTCGTGGCTGTTGGATCATAGATTAGTTTTAGTAGTACCTAAATTGTCTCTATAATTGATGACTAACAAATTAACCTGATAATTATCCATTATGAGCTAGAGAAAGCATAACTGACCTCTTCTTTATATAATTAAAAAAAAATTGGAAATGCCTGTAAAGACTGGAAATGCAATAGATAATTTGTCAAAATTCAGTTAAAGAACATGCATATTCATATGCTTATTTCTAACTGTATGCAGTATACTGAGTGATGACATTTTAAAAAAAAAAGTGTATGCTACTTTATGTTGGTTTGAGTTGTCTTATCTTTGCTTTTCTGCCAGCTCATAGTTTATTCAAGGAAAAACTTAGCAGTGCACTTGTGGTTATGGGTGTACTGAGATGTGTGATAAATAGACACCATGTGCTCAAGACTCTGCGCGGGCATTTGAATTCCACTTCTGTATTTAATGTAGCTGCTCAGTTGGGCCAATTAAATTATAGAACTATTTGTTTAGAGAAATGTTTACTAGTACCAGCTTGCAGAAAGATAGTTAAAAATGCTTTCCTTTGAAATGATGGACTAATTTCTTGCATGTCTTGAGATTCCTCTTCAGTAATCAAATACAGTCCTTCCCTAAATATGCCTACACATGTGAGCTTCCAGTTTATTCATTTGATAATGTTTCAGACAGTGAATTCTTCTTTTAGAAGTACTTTGATAATCCATTGTAGCCTACTTCTTAATCACAGTTTGATTTTGATGCTTCTGTCTCATCTGTATGGCAAAAGATACTGTTTTGACTAAATCTCCATGTTTCACAGATGTTTGAAAAAATTATTTTGCCCAAAAGGAAGGCAAAAGCGTTTTAATTAAAAATGGTCAGGTACTTTTGGATCAGCTGTATTTTGCATCTGGACTGGTTAGCCATAAATTTCTGTTGGAACTTTGGGATTAAATCTCATGTTGTCAAGAGGAAGATCTGTTGTGAAAACTTTTCATTTCACTCAGTTCTCCACCCTTGGAAATCGCAGCTTAATGCACGCATGGTCTGGTATTTTAATGTACTTGTTTATAGTCAGGACTTCAGGAAGAAACAACTCTCCAGTTACCTGTACAAATCTAAAGTAGCTACAACATATTTGTATAGGAGTCCAGGAAATAACAAATTTCTTAAGGCTTTTGCCTTAGTCAAGGGAAGCATGCACAGGGAAAGAATGGGAGATCCTAAGGCTTGGCCTGATCCTTCCTTTCACATTGTTTGTATTTCATAATTCTCTCCACTTTGAGAGTCTTGTGTACTGATTCAGCTAAGCTTCTTGATTTCTCATAACACCATGTAATGCACTGAATTTAAGAAGCATTTTCTTTGATCTTAATGAACGGCTAGTTTCAGCTAAGTCTTTTTGAATTGATCTGCAGTGTGGAGCATGATTACTGTTCTTGAAGTGTGTTCGTTAAGTGCCTTCTATTCAGGAACACGGTGATGTTGAGGGAAAAAATTAATTGCTGAACCCTGCATATTTGTCTTAAGCTGTGTTGAAGTGGTGGTAGGTTGGGATTTTTTTTTGTTTCTTATGGGTTGTTCTTGGGGTTTTTTTTGGATGGTATAGTTACAAATTTTTTCCAAGAAATTGTGAAATAAACCCTTAAATTTTTGCTGTGGAAAAAAAAAAAAAATCTTTAGCCTATTTTTGGAGTAAAATGTGAAGATGTTTATGAACAGGCTGACTCTTGGATTCTGATTGATTGGTGGTACTATGAAGATGCCGTATTTCCAGTTCCAGGAGTTATTTTCTTACTGTAAAATAAACTGCTTTGCAAATTCCTGGTTGTCTTTTTTAGTAGTTTTCTGTATGCACTTATATGAAGTTTTGTAGAAGTTTTCTTCAGTTAAACATGATAGAAGGCTTTCAGAGCTTCAGTTGATAAACATTATTTTGACTTTACAATCTGGAAAGTTGGCATTGAGAAATATTTGTGGGAAATGACTGTGGAAGATTTGCTGAGCCATGATCAGTTTTGTTGGTTTTTTTTGTTGTTTTTTTCTTTTTAAAAAGAAAAAGCACAGTTGTGTTTCCTATCATTGTCTGTGAATGTCCCTCAGAACCTCCTGATTCTTCGTACTGAATCTGTTCTTAGGGATTCAAGGGTGTCTTAGGGAATTATCAACTACCTTCATGTTTAAATACATTTTCAGAAACAACTTGTGGGAATTTTTGCACAAATTTTGATATCGCAACTTTTTCTCTTTTAGGAGTGTGTCATGTGCTTAGAAAAAAAAGTCTTAAGTTTTCCCAGAAGAGCACCTAAAAAAAACTTGAACATTTCATTGCGCTTAGACGTAAACCTGCTTTCATGCTTAGCCAGGTTATAGGATGTCTTTCTATGACTTAATAAAAGGCAAAACATCAGATGATTTATATGGATGAAGAGACATACACATGTGCATATTTTTTTAAACAAACGTTCATAAAATTTGTCACAATATTCTGGAAATCTGACAGAGTAGATAAAGCTCTAGTACTTATGAAAAATAGTCCATTTTTGTAAACTTCTCCCACTGAAATATCAAGTGCCTCGTATGTAGAGCTTGTTACAGGTACAGAGTGAACTCTCTTGTATGAGAGTATGCTGTAACATTGTGTTAGGTAAATTACTTCTGGGAGTAATCTTGTAGATCTGTCCGTGCCTGTTCAGGGCTTCTGTTCTGTAACAGTGATGATGTAGCTGATCTTGCTCTCTGGACATCTGCCTGCTAGGAGTGAGCTGTGTCCTCCATTCTGTTTCACAATATCTACCAAACAACTCTAAGGCGATAATAGGCTTTCATTACTATTGACCAGGACTCAATTTGGATCCTTGAGTTAAAGACTTTATGTCTTTTGCTGGTTTCTGACTTGTACGAAGCTTTTTGGCCATTACCTGATGCCTTACATGTAAGTGGTTCAGACTTTTTGTAAAAAAAATTTTGTTTAAAATACAGCTGCATCATTTTATCATTGAAACTTACTGTAACAGATTCTGGAATATTTCCTTTGTAATTATGTACGGTATGTGAACGTCTGGGGTTTTTGAAGTTTTGCACATATGACTGCCCACACTGTTCTTCAGGTGTTTTGTTTTATTCTTTCTGAAGTCAGTTGATAAAGAAAATAATGTTTATTTTTAACCTTAATTACAATAATAAGTTTCTTTTCTTTATATTTAGAATCTATGGAACATTTATAAAAGGCTTTTCTATCCTCTTTAAAAAAATAAATTACCCTGTGTCCAAAACTCTGGTTCCATTAGGAACACCCCAAAACTATGGATAGTGTCCTGGCTATGGAAATTCTGTCCCTGGCCTCAAGCCCATGAATAGTGTTCTTTAAAATGCAAGTCTTTCAAGATCTTATGTTAGTTTTCCTGTGTTTGGCTTTTTATGTATGTGCCCTGAAGCTTATTTTTCAAAGTGGGTGGAGGTTTTAATACCTGTATCCAGATATTTTTAGGATCTGTCTCCTGTGAAGGAAAAAAAAGTTTTCTGAGATGTTGTATAGATTAATAGGCTCTTAACATAATGTTAGTACGTTACATTAAAAGTGAAATAGTTCCCCTTTACTGTGGTTTCTGTCCCAAATTAGGAATACATAATTTTTTTTCTCCCCATTACTGAAGATGGTCAGTTGTCCAGACTTTTATGAGAATAATTTCCAAATAATTGTCAGAGCACTTTGGTTGAAGAATTTCTGAATGTTTTAAGATACTACACCTGGTAGAATTTAAAATACGTGAATTTTGATGGGGGTTTTAGGCTTTAGGCTTTTGGGGGGGGGGGGGTCAGTGTTTTTTTGTTGTTGTTTTTTTTTGTTTTTTTAGGAGAGGGAAATCTGTGCTATGAATAGAATTCTAATACAGGAGATTTTCCCTCGAGTCCACATTTTACTCATTTTATATACTCTCTGTATGCTAGGAGGCATGCTTTTAAAATGTTGGGGTTTGGGGTTTTTTTCATGGTAAAAATAACTTGCAGCCTATTGAAAAACAAGGCAGACCTGTGCCTCAAAATCCAAATTGAAACTGCTGCTTAGATGAGGCTCTAAAGAGGGCATTTATATGTTGTGGAATGAATGGCATGCCTGCGCTAACTCCCGCAGGCCGGATATTTCCAAGGTATCAGACAGAACTGTATATGCTGCACTCTTCCCCCTTCAGATCCAAAGGTTTCTCCCTTGGCAGTGTCCAAAGGATCCCTGGCACCAGTGGGGAGGACGGGGTGGGAGAGGGAAGAAAAAATGAGGAAGGTGACTATATGTGTGTGTTGGATTTTTTTTTTTTTCTTTCTTTTCCCACCCAAACTGTCCTGTGGTAGTTTGTAGGCTCCTTGTACTTTGTGAGCTAGCATTGTTTTTCTAATCATTGTTCTTTGAACAGTGTAGTTAGGAATTTCCTGTTCACGTTTTACTACAATGGTTTGTTTAAAATAATAGACTGCAGTCTTTTTCCTGACCTAAAACTCTTCAACATTCAAGGCTAATCTAGAAGTCAGACAAATAAAGAGGATAGACTGTACTTGCTTATGTCATGGAGAGAGGCCTTTTAACTACGGGCTCAGTTATATCAAATGCCACAAGTCATGTTTCTTGAATATTTATTAAGACAAATAAACATAGTTATTGTATGAACTGGCACGTCTCCAAATTTCTCTCTCTTTGGTTTTCATGGATGGGTTGCTTTTAATCAGGAGAAATATTTTTAATCAAGACTCCAGTATCTACTGGAGTACTGAATGGAGCGTTACCTCAGTTCTTCCCCCCCCCCCACTTGTATAATGGAACAAAATAAACGTCAGCAAAGTCGAAGTTATAAAATGCAGCAACAAACTACCAGGAAACACTAAAGTTGGGAATGAACCTGCCTTTTCTGAATACATCTGGTGCCGGTGGTAAGGAAAAAGTAGCATAGTCTTTGTATGCATTCCTATGTGTTTGGTTTCAAATTTTGGAAAAAAAAAAAATCTCCCAACGCCCCAGCAGCGTTAGCTGCACAAGGAATTGCAGCATCCTTATTATACAATTTATGTTTATTTAGGACAAGTTCTTTGCATAATGCTGCTAATCTGTGTAAACAGTGCACACCTGTATTGATGGATCAGTATAGGTAATAAGGCTATTGATTTTTCTCTGGAAAGTGATAAAATTTCAGTGTTAAAAACAATATATGACCTCCACTTGGGGTTTTTATTTTACAGAACAATTACTGTAATATAAATTGTATTATGGCATGGCATAAAAGTTTTATCCAATTTTGGAGGGATGGCGTATTGACCTGCCTGAGTTGGCTACCGAGATAGTTACAGATTAGCGTCAAACTTGTGAATATACATTTTATACAATGCTCTTGGGTATTTTTAATGCAAGAATGTCTGTGAACATGTGCATGTGAAATTCTGATAAACCTGCTAAATTAATTTTTCAAGCCGGGAGATGTCAGATTTGTAAGGTTGTGGAGTCTATAGCTGATACGACACACAAGCATGTCATTACAAGGGTGTTGCCAGTTAAAATACTCAGCTGTTACGGTATTTCCAGTTCAGCATCTAACTTTGTTCCACCCAGCAAATAGTCACATAAATGGCACTAGCTGTGGATTTTTAAAGGAAATATTTAATGAATTTTTAAAGAAAATAACATTTGGAAGGGGAAATATTTGGGTAGCTTGCACGTGAATGTCTAGGGTAGGGCAGGGAGATGCCTTGCAGGGTACTGAGCTTGATGTGCTAAAGAAGCTTGCAGTAGATGTTAGGTGGAAAATGTTACCACTTATAGAAATCAGGTATTTCTGTGAGTACCGGAACTAATGAAGTCTGGTTTCCTGTGGGTTTGTGTCTTATGACTGATTGACTTCAATGTCTGGGAAGGTGAAAGTTCTGCCAGATGCTTTTTGCCTTGCAAAGTGTGTGTGCAATGGATGCACTGTTCCCCCACAAATGAAACAAAGCATTAGACATTTAAGTTTCCAGTGTAGCTGTTAGGCTGTGTTGCCTGTGGTACACTGCCTGGCTTGTAGGTTTGGTTTCCTGTATGTGTGAACAAACGGTACAATCTTGAGTAGAGATCCAGAGTCTTGCAGAAGGTTTATCAGTGAGATATCTGCTATTAATGTACCTCCCAAAGCTGTTAGCAGTCTTTTTTTTTGTTCATAAGGATCAGAGATGCATTGTGTGAAATACTGTCAAGGGTAGTGGGTGCTATTGGTTTTGCTGTCAGCAAAGATTGTTCACCTTAGTTTTGACCTTCATTAAGCACCGATTTTTCTACCTGAAAAAGCTGGAGTTCAGCAGGCTTGGGTGTGAATAAACAGGGCCCTCGATCTTCCATGTGAATGCTTTTTGTGTAGCAATATGGGTGAGTAGTTTATTCCACTAGATGAAGTAAGTGAGGTGAATAAGGTGAGTAAGCAATTTCATTATGAGACGCTCTTAAGTTGTGTCTAAATGCTGTGTTGCAAATTTGGCTCGTGCTTTGAGCTGGTCGGGAACCAGGTGGCTGTGGTTAATTCATCACCAAGCCTGAGCTAACAAGCCCTGTGTAGGCTAGGTTATATTAAAATGGAGCTCCATGCCACACTGAAGTAGCTGGAAGCTGTACACATGGGAGCCAGGGCATAGCTGCTTTGGGTCTGCTGGAAACATCCTGTGTAGACAAACTCTAGAAGTGTTTGTGTGGAGTAATTAATTTACTATATGAATTTACAGTACCTTTACTGTAATGTTACTTTCTTTACAGAAATCAGTTAATACTCTTTTTGTGTAAGTTGTAAGCACTAGTTATTTTTGTAGGGTTGTATTTATAAAGTATACATAAAATGTGTATTATCATAGGATGTATCACCAGTGTTAGTTAAATGGATTCTTAACTTTCTTACCTGTTGATTTGCAGTAGTATAGCATTTTGTGTATAATAAAGTTATCTTCAGTAAAGATCTTTGAAATAAAGCCATGACTTCAGGAATATTTCTAATATAATCCAATCACAATAGCTACTTGGAAGGGTAAGTTGAATCTTCAAAGTAGACAATTAAATTACTCTTTTTAAATACGTGATAGAAACAGAAAAGAACCTTTAAGTTTTAAAGCACCTTTAAGTTTTTCTTCCCGGTCTTCCAAAATCCTGCTTTAGATTCATTGCCCTATCTCCCAGCTGTATTACTGCAATGCCTTTTCCGACCTCCTCTTCTAGCTGTTGTGAAATATCAGTCCTAAAATGTTGTTTGCTTATTTTAATCATGCCTCTGCAAAGCAACAGAGAGTATGGTTCAGTGGTACTGGTTTGGGATTCGGGAGATTGGGATTCAGTTCTCTGCTGCATGGGGGTTTTTTTTTTGTGTACTGTTATTTTTAAACTTGTATCTGGTGCTTAGGTAGGTACTAATTACGGTATTTCTTAACTTTACAGTGGTGTTATAAATGAATTGTGATTATAAATGAATAATGTGATTGTATGAATACAAATAAAATGAGTAATACAAAGATTCAATTCTCTTATTTTTTGGCTTTGTTTGCTAACATTCATGCTTTTCCTTTGTAAAGCACTTCCTAAAATTGGTGATACTTCCACACTTTCAGTTACAGCCTTCCAAAGGCAGAAGGCCTCAGTTTCTGAATCTTGTATTACTTTGCATGGATATTTGAAATAAAGTTTTTCTGATGACACTAGGAAGAAATGTAGCAGTGAGCAAGCTTGATTTGATGATGGAATGTTGTGGTCTTTCTCTCCCTCTTCCCCCCCCACCCCCCCGCCTTGCTATCAAAGTCAGTAGGTACAATGTTTTTTAAGGAGCATTGCAAATTCGTGGGGTTTATTGATCTTCGTATTCATACTACAGTTGTGCTTGCCAAGCACAATACAATAAATGTAGATGCTTCTCATTTTCTGTAAGTGTACTTTCTCTCATGCGTTAAGCTGTGTCTTTTAGCTATGTACTTTGAGTTAAAAGTCTTCTTTGTACTAGGTTGATGAGGGCGAGTAATAGGTGTCCACCACAGTACAGAATGCTTGGCAGCTTAGCCTGTAGCGGTTTTGTTTGGGGAAAGCAGTAGCCATAAAGTCATCGGAGGTGCTGCTGGAGCTGTCCTTGCATAGGAACCGGCTGCCCTAGCTCTGGAGGGCAGGGGTCACTCCCAGGGCTCTGAGAAGGCATTTGTGTGCTTCCAGGAAAGAAAGATGGAGACAGTACTAAGAAAGTATTTTTGTCATTGTTCAGATAGCCATATATTTTGTACAGTCAAAATTTACATGTATAAAAGCTTGTGATTGACAGTAATGTAAAGGGAACAGAGTAATTTGTGCCATTAATAAGTGTGTGTGTATGAGGAAGCATGTGGCTGATCTGGAAGGTATGTTTGAGGATGCTTTTGTAATTCTCTTGTTTTGGAAATTGGGAGATCAAAGTGATGTAGGTTCAAAACAATGGAAGAATGTGCTGGGCTTAATTGTACAAAATACAAGAGGATGAGCTGTTTACTGAGGACAAGATGAGTTCATTTTCATGGCTACTTTTGAAGGAAGCAAGAAATAAAAATAAAATTAATCTTGGATCTCTGAAGACAATGATTTTTTTTTTTTCTTCTCAACATTAAAGTGATGGATGTTAAAAGTTGCCGGAAGAACTTGTCCATGCTTACAATATCTTACAATATCTTTAAAACCTGTTAAGTTAAACCATATTAGACAAGCTGCTATTGAAAATGCCATTTGTGTAATTTGTTTTCCTTTTAAAAGCAATTAAGAGTCCACATACAAGAGCTCTTTAAACGTTTTTTGTTTACTTTCATACTGTTCTTGGATCGCATAAAATATTACATTGACAACTGAGCCAAAACGGTTTCACAATAAATTGTATGTTATCCTTTTAAGTATTCTGGATTTATATTGTGGCAACAACGATGCCATCCCACCCTTTGCCTCTGTCAGCATTCATTTTCTGGGAAGAAGTAAATGCTGAATAGTGCCCCTTTTACGTGTTTGCCGGAGTTTTGAGAAGTACAGATTATTTAATCAGTAGAAATGTGCTTGTGTACGTAGATGTCCACCCTTAGCATTGCTATAGTGCCACCTCAGAAAGCAGCGTGGTTTAGAGATGTCTTGGAGAGTTGATATGCTGCCTTGCATATTGCTCTCTGTTTTAGAGAGTTTGGGGTTTGTTTTGGGGGGGGGCAGTGGTGGGTGGGATCGGTGTTCTTCCCCAAATCAGCATTCCACTTGACACTTGACTGGTGTCTTAAATTAGTGTATTTATTACTGCTGCTTTGTTGAGAGGAGTTAGGGAGAGTTAATCATCTCCATAAAATGTAACTTTTGCAGGAATTAAAAACATTAACTCATTGTGAGTAAGATGCATTGCTCAATATATGGCCAGAGGGAAGGAGGGGGTCTAGACCAGTCATATCTGTAAAACTTAGGCTTGAATTAAAATGTAGCACAGCAACAGGGTTTAACTGGGCATGCAGTGAGGCTCCTTGCATCAGAAGGCTGTTCTGAAGAGATTGAAGATGATCAGATAGGCTGAAAAGCAGTGCTTCTGAATGATGATTAAAAATAGCTTGCTAATTTGGGGGAAGGGGGAGATAGATGTAATGCAGTATGGTAACAGGTTATTTAAGTGGTGATATCTTCACTGTACTGTAATTAGAATTTGAAGGCAGAATTTTCAAGGAAGTTAGCTTCTCAAGGATGTTAAAAATTTAGGATCAGATTTTCAACTATGATGACGAGTAGGGAAGGGATGGACTGAAGATCATCTTCTGACAGCTTCCATCTTCAGTAATTCCTTGTTGTCGTGCTGCAGCAGTGTGAAATCAAAATCCTGTGAGTAAGAATCCTGTGGATTTAATGCTGGGAAGAGCCGAGAGTGGCTATGTATGTAAACATCGTGAGCTCACTTATGGGGAAGTAAGACCTGCAAAAGGAAGCTATACGAAGGGTGATGGCAGAAGACAGGCTTTCCTGGCAGCAGCGGTGGCCTAGGAAAGGGTGAGAAAATACCTTCTTCAAATTAGTTGTTCAGTTGTGGCATAAGTACAAGATGGGGGAAGAAAGAGGGAGCGCTCTTGTTTCTTTTTCCACAGCAGTCTTACGAGAAGCTGTCATCTTGCTTAATGGGTAATAGTAAAAGGTTTTTAGAAAATGACACAACATGAAAATGTGTGGAACAGAGTAAGTGCATATAAGAGTCATTACCACATTTTTCTGGGAATTTCCTGTCATGCTTGTACGCTTTCCTGCCTTCCTGTGCGCCATAATTTCCCTTTCAGTTCACTCGGGTTTCCTAATAGCCTTTGAGGAGCTGGTGGTAAGTTTTTGAAGTCTTGGTCTCTTAAAGAGACTTTAGTCACAAAGTTTTCAGCACACATTAGGCATCTGCTGTCTGGAATAGTAACCGTGGTTCAGTCTGCTTCATGCCCTCCTTTTACTGGATCTCCTGAAACATTGCTCATCAACCCAACTAAGCAAGCAGGGTTACAACAGTTCTGAAAACTGGATTTTTTTTCTCTTTCAAGCTACTAAGAGATTGAATTAGTAGAACTTTCAGTAATTGGAAATAGCAGGTATTGTTGGGAGAAGTTTGCCACCTGTCTCAAATTTTGCTGATCAACTCTTAGGTCCAGGAGACATTTCTACCAACCATCCTCATTTCAAAGACTGGGAGGGTCCCACTGATGATTAGGTCTTGCCCATAAATAATTTTGAAGAAAGTAGGTAAATTGGACTTAAATAAACTAAAATCTTAGATGTTTCCTCTGCTGGGAATGTAAAGGACTGTGAAATGCAGGGAACAGTTATTCTGACAAGGCTTCATAACATTTCTGCGAGTAGGTAATTTTCTGTATTTTAGTTAAAGGAAATACTATGTCCCTTCTGCTAGCACTGAGAAGAGCTTATATTTCTACTGTGTCAGACTTAAACCCCCACTTCTCTTCTGAATGCATCTGTCCAACCTGCTTGATAGTACCAGACAGGCCTCTTGGAAATGCAAATGTTTTTCTCCTTCTTCCTCCACTTCTCCTCCTGCAGTTCATTTAATCTGCATTTCTGATGTATTTGTGGCTTTTCTGTTGTTGCATGTGAGTGCTCTCTGCATTAAAGATAGACTCAATCTTATTTGGGGAAAAAGAAGCTGGGCGGAGATTTTACTTGCAGTTACTATGAAAAAATAGGTTTTAGTGAGCATATTGTCAAGGATGTATCTCAAAACACAGTAGCTAGCTGTCTCCCTTTGCACACCTTTCTTTTAGTGGTTGTTTGGTCAGTCAATCATTACATGTGTTCTAGTAGTTCATTTCCTTCATGAATATCTGATTATTTCCTGAGTAGCTCCCAGTGTGTGCTGTTTTTTTAACCAATCTTAACAGATAAGTGGATTAATTAGGTCGTTTCCAAACATACTATCCATGTCAAGTGTTTGTGTTGTTAGGTCTTAACCTTTCGTGAGCAATGAAGGAACAGTACCATTGCCTAGCAGGGGATATTCAAAGATGCTTTTGAAGTTTTGTTTTTTTCATTTGCTGTATACTTGACTGTCTCAGAAAAGAATCAGACTTTTTGAATAGGCTTGCTTCTTCTGCCAAACTTTAGAAGGCTCTTTAAGGTATGGATCCTGGTGCCTAAATGTACTCTTCCTAACTGAGATACTTTTGCGATGCATGTGTAAAGTTTTTTCATGTTTATTAAAGTTGCATAGCCAGATGTAGACACATTCTAAAATGCCAGAATTAAGGTCTGTATTGTCATTATTGTGAAATTGTCTTTATTTATGTGGCTGCATTCTGGTTTTGTTTGGGTGAGGTTTTTTTGGTTTGTTCCCCCCACCCCTGGAGTGAGGTTTAGGGAACCCATAGTACACTGCAAGCTGGATTAACAGCTTTTTTACAAATAATAGGGCATCTCACTCACCTCCCGCCTCCTCTACATTGCCTTTTTGCTCATCTGATAGCAAAGTAAAGGGATTCCATTCACTAAATGTGGGGAAAAACCCCAAATACTACTTACCCCCTTCCCCATTACTTATTTTGCACTTCTAGTGAGCTGAAGCATACCTACTGCTATCTTACTGTATCATCAGATGAGTGTCAGAAGTAGTAGTGCTATGAAATGATGGGATTGTGCAGTTCAGGGCAGCAGAGGGGGACACATTTGAGAGAACGGGGCTCTCTCCAGGTCAGTGGTACCAAGCTGCTAATCCAGCTTTCATACAAAACTGCAGGTGGAGTTCATGGTAAAGTTCGAGTGCACAGGGGAGAAGAGAGCTGTGTTTAGAGTCTCAGATCTGAGGGATGCAGAGGGCAGCATTATTGTCTTTCCCCATGCTGCTGGTTAGGCTGTGGCCTGTTCACACTGCTCCCAGCCAGTCCCTTCTGCTTGAGCTCTGCTGTTTGTCCTCCTTCCTGTGCTTATCTTCCTTCTGTGTCTGTGCCTCCCTGCATCATTTACTGCTTTCTGATTGCCACTTCCTCTTCTTCCAGCACCTGGTTCCTATGCTCCTCATCCTTCTGTATCACGGTGTGCCTGCTTCCTTCTTTTCCTCCATGGCGTTCAGGTGCTGACAGGGATTGCATTGAGACTGGAAGGAGAAACTGGCTTCCTAGTCTCTTTTTCTGGAATACAAGGAGCAGGGTTGTACTGGAAATGTTTTTCTGGAGCTGCTCCGTGCAGCTGGAGCAAGCCTCGCGATGTCCTGGCACACTGGGGTTGGGTGGATGTGTAGCCAGGAGAGGTCCTGAGAAGCTGGCGCATGTTCAGTGGAGATTAAATCTGCAAAGAACAGGGCTTCCGTACCTCACAGAGTTATGTTAAGCAGGTGCAACAATATTCCCCCTCTTCTGCTCCCCTGTGCCGTGACCAAACTTGAATGTTTTTCCATGGGGATAGTAGGAGACCTAAAAAATTCAGGTCCCGGTGTTAGTAGCACTGAGATTACCTGGGAGACAGTTGTAGGAATTCTAGCACGGGGGTGGGGAAGGACAGCATTTATTCCTCTGCTCCATTGTTTCAAATGGCTGAGCTGTTTTAATTGAAATTTCTCACAAGAGATGAGAATGAGGCACCCCCTCAGGAGGGAGAATTTCAGCCAGGATGGCTTCTGTCTAGCAGAATTAGAAGCAATCAAAAAATGGCCTAATGAAGCAGTGCCTAACGAAGCATACCAGACACCCTAAGGAATGGGTGGCATTGCATTATAGTAATCTGTAGATGGTAGAACTTTATACTACATCAGTATTTGGATACCTGCTACTTTTTGTTTGTTGATATGCAGTACTTCTAGATAAAGAGTTCAGATACTTACTCTGTAATGTACATCTTTTTCAATATAAACAAACACTTCACTTGCCACTATGGAAAATGTGCTCTAAGTCAGCCATGAGGTGTTGGGCTAGATGCAAGAATTACCAGCTAAAGTTTTGTGGCCTGTGTTATGCAGGAGGTCAATTAGATGATGACACCGGTGCCTTCTGACCTTACAATATGGATCTGGGCAGCTGGGGCCACTCTGTGCTGCTGTGGTGGAAGTTAGAGGCTTCCTGTGGCTCCAACTTCCTCAGAGGTTCAGAGCTGGGAGGGAGGGAGCTGAAGCTGGCTTTCTGTGGCTCTTAAGCCCTCCCTCCTAGTACTGGAGCTGCTCTTGGGTTTGGGGAATTGAATGCTGTGCACTGAAAATATCTGTGTTTACTAACTGCAAAGGAATGCATAAATACAGAAAAATATGCAAGTACAGATAACCCCCCAAATATGTTATGATGTGGTGCAAGGGGCCTTTGGGTGAGCAATATCCAAAAGGAAACTTTGGAAGAGACACCTAAAACTTCTAGAGGGACTTGTCATTTACAAATTATAATAATAATACAAACCACAGAAGTTGGTTTCCTGAGTTGCTGTAAATGGAAGCGTGTTTTTAACACTTCTTTTCTAACACAAATGTAGGAAGCTGGCAAAGTAGCTAATTTCAGTGCTCTAGAAAAGTTTAAAGTGAAATAATCTAAGGAAACGGAAGCCTCTTTTTTTAACCTTCTCGGTCACGGGAATTGGGGAGGAAGAAGAGGAGGCCATCTACTGTTGGTCTCTTTAGTATGTTACTATAAATTTAATCTAATTCCCATTGCTGTTTTAGTGAAGAGGTACTTACTACTTGTGGATGTTCAGTTATGTTCAAATTAAGATCAGTGTAGGTTTGATGGCATGATTTGTCTTCTGTAATTGTGCTTTGTCTCCTGTTGATTGTTTTTTACTTTATAATTTTTTTGGTATTTTTCTGGAATTTGAAAGTGTAAAAAAAAAAAAAAAAATTACCTGTGCTGTCTTACTCTTTGGTTTAGTGTCTCATACTGAAAATTAATTTTCCTAATAGTTCTAAATATTTTTGTACTGGGTTTGAGCAGGTTGTCTTAAGATCTGTTTTTTCTTATTGCACTATTACTATTCATAAAAAGTACATTATCTGGCTGGATTTCTCTGGATTTTTCACAAAATATTTTTTGTTCTTGTATTTTAGCAAAAAGCGTGACAGTGAAATTATGGGTAATTCCTTGTATTACTTACTTGGAAGTACTTTATTGGTCTAGCTTGGAGCTTAAATATAACACATTGCACAACTACTGGCAACCATAGAAGTAATAGCATCAAACTTCATAACTTCAACCTCTTACAGATTTATGTTAATCTGACATTTTTTAAAACTGACTTTTTCTTTAAGATATATTACTAAATGACTAATATTGTTTGGGGAATACACTGTTAGTTTACAAGGTGAGCATTAAAGAGGACTGTAGGAGGCAAGTGTATTTGGGAATGGTAATAATACTGAGATAATTAAATATTGAGAAAACAAGGGCTAGGTTTTCATAAAAGCTTGAAAATTACTGGCTGACAAGCATGTCAACTTGGAGTGTGGAAGCAGTTGTAAGAGTTTAAGTAGATATTTTAGAGAATCTTCTCCCCAACACCTATATTAAGATTATATTTTTGTAGCTTACATGTGTCGTGGTTTCAGGTCAGCTCAGTCAGTAACAAAGCACCACGAAGCCGCTCGCTCACCCCCCACCCCCTCGCCTGGCCACGTTGGGATGAGGAGAAAATATAAAGGCAGGCTCATGGGTCGAGACAAGGACTGGGAGGGATCACTCCCCACTTATGGTCACGGGCAAAAGACAGGCTCAACTTGGGGAAGAAACAAAATCAATTTAATTTACTACAAATCAAAACAGAAACAAAACACAAGGATATTAGGAAGGGAAACTAAACATCAGAACAACCTCCCCCACCCCTCCCGCCTTCCTGGCTCAGTTCAACTATCGATGCTTTCTACCTCTTCCCCCCAGCGGCGCAGGGGAATCGGGGATGGGGGTTGAGTCAGCTCACCACACATCGTCTCTGCTGCTCCTTTCCTCAGGGGGAAGATTCCTCTCTCGTTCCCTGCTCCAACGTGGTTCCTTTCCGCGGGCTGCAGTTCCTCACAAACTTCCCTGGCGCGGGTCCTTTCCGCGGGCTTCAGTTCTTCCCGAACTTCCCTGGCGCGGGTCCTTTCCGCGGGCTGCTCTCCCGTCTCACACTGCTTCAGCGCGGTTTTTACCATGGGGTTACGGCCACCTTCGGGAGCCTCCGCTCCACCGTTCACCCCCCTGGGCTGCAGGGCCATCAGCCTCCTCAGGCTCCTCCTCCTCCCCCTCCACTTCCATGATTCCAGTGTCGGCAGCGATGTTCCTCTCAGGTTTCCCAACCCCACACTACCGGTTCCCCTTCTTAAATATGTTTCCCAGAGGCGCTACCACCGTCACTCCCCGCCTAGAGGCGGGTCCGACATTTTGGCGCGCGGGTCCGACATTTTGGGGCAGCGAATTCTTCCAGCAACCTCCCAAAGGGGCCGCCTCTGCAGCCCCCCTCCCCTGCCACCAAGGCAAACTGCGCCACACAAACCCATAACAACATGATTTTGTATTCTTGACTGGTAGGTTGAGAATCAGAAGCTTGGAAATGATATAAACTAGCATGTCATAAATATAAATAATTTGGCAGCCATATCTATAATTTGAAAGTAAAGGCAAAGAGTGAGTTGTGGAGAAGGAAATGTAGCAAGGCTGCAAGTCATTGCAGAACCATTGCTTTTCTCCTTAGGAAGTTACTGGGCTTTAAAGAAGTTATTTTACTTAGCAGGGGGGTTGTTGCTCCAGTGGTATAAAAGAAGCAAAGATTTTTAGGGAGATACAGTTTCTTTTGTTAGATCTCCTGATATGTTTGGAAAATGGGACATATTTTAAGCACAATTTTCTTTAACAGTTTTATTTTCAGACCACTTTTATTGCCTTAAAGGTAACCATTAACTGTTTTCGTAATATCAGTTAAAATATGGAGCTCTTAAGTAAATAGGTAGATTGAGGATGTCTGTATGTATATGCTAATGTATACAATATTCACTAATGTTTGTCCATCGCCACTTCTAGGTAGCTGAAACATGCACCCATGTGTGCTTGACTAAGGGTCTCTAGCTCCTGGAAGAGTGGAGAAACCTTAAATAATGAGGTGACTGCCATAGATCACTGCTTGCAAGAAATGGAGTCTGAAACCAGAAGCATCAAAGATCCTGTCAACTTATTTCCACTTCAGTTGCTTAGAGCTAAGTGTCACATTATTTGCACTTTCACTCCCACGTGAAGTATTGCTTTATTAACGTAGTTCAGAAACTTGAGATGTAGTCTGGAAAGCCTGCCTTAGAGATCTGCAACACAGTTTGGGCAGGGGTCTGCTGGAGTGCAGTGTAATGCCCTCTTTGGTCTCAGGTTTCGCTGTGTGCCCGTGGGCAGCCACTCCACTGAGGGGAGCTCGGGGCCAGGGCCGTGGCCTTTTACAAGGGAAAATTTCTCTGCTGTCCAGGCAAAGTCGGTGTATGACAGCACAGTAGCATGTTAGAAGACATTACATAGAAATGGTACAAAAGTCCATAAAACTTCCGGGAATGTGGTAATTGAACATGTTTGAGAAATGCCATATGTGGTACTTGTAGGAAAAAATGCAGGACAAGTATAACACTGTTTTCAAGCAGGCTGGAAGAGAAGGAGGAGCAAAGCTGTTCTGAAAGGTTAAATGAGAAACTCTTGTCTTGAATTTCTAATATTAGCTGGCAATGTAGACTTTTCTGGGTGTGAGGCATTTGTTTACTGTTGTACCTCACGATTTGTTTTTAATACGATGTATGTGAAGTCATGGTACGCATATTCTTTTGGCACTTATCTACACATCACTTTGTTCTGAGACTTGAAAAGAACGGTCTCTTGAATATATATTTTTCCAACCATTGTTTTATTCTCGGTCCAGTTGCATTTACTTTTTCCTCCCATTGTTTGTCACTTTCTGCTTCTTTTCTCTAGAAGCTGTTTTTGGTAACTTTTAACGTGTTTTCTCTTTTATTAGTATAATTGAGTAACACTTATTGGTGGAAATAGTTTAATGAAATTAATTTCAGTAAAATTTAATTGAATGTAGTCCAAGTGTAGTAAGTTTTGGAGGATTGGGGCTTAAAATTTTTTTAACATCAAATTACTTAAATTTTCACTGATAATAGTGCTGAGCTTGTTTGTGCACATAGACATGACAGATGGTCTGTTTCAGATCTCATTAAATTTCAATTTACCTCTAGGGGAACACTAGTAGTTAAGTATAGTTTGGTTATAGCCTATTCTAAAACATTGTTTCTTTCAGACTACAGAAGTATAAAATCCCTTTAGCATCATGTTCGTTGGCATTTTACCTAGCATGATCCCTTCTCAGTGTATGAGAAGGGTTTTCTTCAGTTAATAAGTAGTTGTAGACCACATCAGGATGTAATTGCATATATACCTCAAGATTCTGGTGTTAACCTGTATGCGTCTTCAACTACTTGCCTTCTAGTCAGCCCAAAGATTACCAGTTAACATAAGATTCTCAGTTTTGCTGGCTGAAACTTGTCTAAAATTATATAAAGTGTTCACAAAACTGTTTTGCAGTGCTGTCGTTTGACACTTTAATGGTATTTGGACAAATCAATAACTTGCGCATATGTATATAGGTTTATATATATACACACATACATATATTTAGTTATTTCCAATCTGGCTAGTTGGTAAATGAGAAATTTAAGGGGGGGNGCAGAGCTAACCATTACAAATGTACAGAAACCTGAATTACTGATGGCTGTTAGAATGTTTTAGAAAAATCTCTGCTATAGTGTTTGGGATAATCCCATAGACTTCAAAATTTTGAAGAAAAGTTCAGTCTAGCAAGGTCAGACTTAGCTAGTCAGCAAATGCTGGTATAATCTTTCTGGATGAGGGACATGAGGTTAGCAAGAGAACACAGTAGATGGGAAGACAGTTTTGAAGAACTTCACCCTTTTGCTTCTGTACTACTCTTGAGCTAGCTAAGATACCTTAATAAACTAGAAATGAAAGAGGCAATGTAATAGTGAGGATGTGCTAATCTTTTTTGATTAAACTTGAATTGATCCTGCAAGAGTCTGCAGGGAGTATTCCACTGCATGATAGTGTCTTGCAGCATTTAAAACCATTTTAGTTACTTGTTACTGAGATGTAAAGCTTCCTTTAATGCCTCCTTTTATTCTAACATACGGAACTTCACGGAGTTGAATTTGGAGTTTTATGTCCCATTTTTGTTCCTCCTTCTCTGCTGGGGACCTCCCCTTTCCTGTTTGCTTAATTTTCTTCCTGCTTTGGACTCCTCCCATTATTCTTATTCGTGTGCAAAGGGCTTATTAGTAAGACCTTGCTGGTAAGGTCTTGCAGATGCACCTTTTCACCCTTGCTCAGATGACTTCCATTAAGAAAGTACAGGTGTTTCCTCCTCATCTGGTAGTTGCATACAGAAGTTGTGACCAGCAGTCAGAAGAGAACAATTTTGTGTATGTATGCATACACTTACGCACAAGCATATGTACAGTCCTCTGTGTAAGGGTGTAGCAGCTCGTCACCTCCCAGTGACTCTTCTACGACGGTTTAGTTAACTGGTGGGCAGGATTGTGGCCAATTAAATCAGTCAAAAATTTGAGTTCTCAAACCAGAAGAGTAATTGGAAAACTAAGGATGCAACTGCCAAGCAGTTTGTTAGACTGAACTGAACATAGAAATAGGCTTTAATATGTACTGAGGACATAGAAGTCTGACAGCTGTGTGACTTGCTCTTCTCCAGCAGAAGGTTGCAGAGTTCTGGTTTGCAGGATGGAAGAAATTAACTGCAGGGCTGGCCTTAACTGACTAGGACCTTACTTACCAATATCATGTGGTTAGAAAACACTGTTAACTCACAGAAACTGGTGAAAAATTTACAAACGTTGATTCAGAATCAGTGAAACTAGAACACTGCTTTACTTGCCCTCTCTAAGCTGTACTGTGTCTGGACAGGTGTAGTGTCATGTTAGGCTTAGGTGGAAGAATTCAGCTTGCTTCTCAGATCCTGAAGTTCCCCGTTAAATTTTTTCTTATCTTTTAGTTTAGGGGTTTGATTTTTATCTGTTTGGGGTTTTTTTTGAAGTCTCTCCCAATATGCAAGTCCTTGAGAAGATCTTGTAAATATTTAGAGATTTTGAGTGACAAAGGCAGCTTTATTAGGATTGGCAAAAGACAAGTTGTAAATATCTTGCATGTTACTGTTTCTAGCTAAGCACATGTTCAATATGAGGGTCCAGTTTGACATCAGTTTAGTAGAACTGTAGTCTCCTAATTTCCCCCCTTAACTGTCTTATCTGCTGCATATTCCTGCTGTCCTATTTTTATGGCTTATTCCCAACTGTCATATGTAATTTTGTCTGTTTTCTGGTCTAGATGTCAAGTCACCTGCTGCCCAGACTGCCTTCCTTCAGCCAGCCCCTCCAGCAATTGCCTTTGCCCTGCTGCTAATCTTAGGTTCTGGCTGGTAGCTTTGTACAGTTGCCTGTAACTTTGGGCTGTCTGTGCAAACACAAACAAAACATGTTTTAAAGAGCTCATGGACAGTCTTACTTCACCCCTCTGCCCCCATTTTATTGTTTATCCTCTGAAAAAAAAAAAAATAGTAGAAACAAAAGCAGTTTTCTTAAAAGCATTGACTTTTAACCTGGCTATGATTTTTGAAGGAGGAATTTCAGTTGTCTTGATGAAATGTGGGTATATTTTCAGCAGAATTTCTCGTAATACTAATGTTCTGAATTTGGATATGGATCATAGCTGCTGTTAAGAAAGGGTAGCTGCTTGGAAGACTTGGCTGCTTGTGTGTAACTTGTTTCAGCAGTTCCTGAGCAGCCAGACAAGTTATGCGAGAGTTGCAGTTGGACACAGCATTTTATTTTATGTTCCAACATACCAAGCCAATATTTCTTAGCCGTTTTGGTTTTTTGGAGTATGATAAAGGATAAAAACAAAAGCATATTATTTCTCAGTCATTCCTTGTTAGTAAATGTTTATTGTTTCTAGACTAGTGAAAAGAGGTTAGAGGGTGTCCTCGGGTAAATTCCTTGTAGGTGTTTGTAGTCAATAGAAACTTCTGTTACCTCCTCTAAGTCAACAAATCGTGTAGGTTCTCTCTTACTCATACATGTAGCTTCACATACATTTTGCATCACAAAATCTAATTGTTCAGGGTTTTCATGGCCACCTGCCCTATTAGCATTACATGTAGAAGGGAAGTATGTTGCATGTTATGAACAGTTTTCATCTAATACGTGTATAATACCCTGCTCATCAGAAAGGCGTTAGTGAGATTTAAAAAAATGTAAAGGGACTGTCTAGCATAAAAAAGTGAATTCTTTTGGAGTCAATTGAGTCAGTGTAGTGCACAACATAGGACTTGATGATCTGAAAAGCTGTAGGCAACAAAATCATTCCATTCGGGTTTTGGGTGCCAAAATAGAGTACTCGTGCATTCTGGTCAATCCACTAAGTTTTTATAATGTTATTTCCCTTTTTCTGGAATGCTTTTCTTCAGCACGAGGTCACAAGAGAGGTAGATAGCTGATACGACTTACTTTTCTTGACCCACGTCAGCTCAGGTGGCTGTAAAACAAGGGCAGTTAGTGACTGAGGAATAGGATGCCTGATGAAGTTACCATCTATGCTGCCCTGTTGCACAAAAGTTGGAGCTGCTTTTTAACCAGCTCCTGAAGCATTGTAGCTTACGGAGTGGGGTTAAAAGGAATTGCCACCAGTTTGTCATGCTGCAAACAGTGGCAAACCATGGCTCAGGAGGTGGTGATCAACAAATAATTCAAATATTTGTAGGAGAGACATGCTTGTCAGCTGTCTTAGCTAGGTTGTCCGGGTTTGTAATACCATGTGTTAAAGGCAGTTAACACTCATTTCCATTAAGAAAAAAATAGTTAAAAATTAATCTAGTAATGAACACATTTTTCTCCGCACTTGAAGATGTTGATTCATTACTGTAGCTGGTGAATGCCATCCTGTGCCTTCTGTTTTGCACATTGATGTATGCTGTGTTGGCTAATGTTACTGTAAAATTAATTGAAGCAAATACACTGATTTGACACTGTTAGCACTCTTTCATGTACTTATTTGCAGTTGTTTTAAAAAAAATGAAAATTACTGCAAAATACAGTGTGGTCTTAAAAAGACTGAATTTCAAGTGACCTTTAGAAGAGCTGGTGCTGTTATTTCCTTGCTGTAGGGTAGCATTTTATTTCTAAGGGAAATGTATTCAGAGTCACCACTGGGATACATGTTACCTTCTTTTAAGTCTTTGTCCTGAGCACAGAATCTCATTTATGCAAGTTTCTGTCTGGCCATCTGTATTGTGGATTTATTTTAATGAAGGATTGAGTAGATGTTCAGTAAGTTATTTTATTCAGAACTCGAGGTTATATTATGCAGTAAAATGAAGGTATATAATTTGGATTAAGAAAAGAGTTATAAGGGATTTTTATCTTGAAAATATATATATAGTTCAGTGAACTTTGTTGTACTTTTGACTAAGCAGTCAGTATGTAATTTGCCAAACCTTATTTCAAAATCCATCTCGTTTTTATGACTTGGCTACTTGAGAAGAGCTGAGTCCGTGATAGAGGACAGACAGTGAGGAAAGCCACGGTGCACTCCAGAGTGCTGTAACAGGGGGTCTGGAGTTCATGGCAGCATTTGCTGCAAACAGCCCATGCCTGGCTGGCATGTGCTGCCATGAGGTGAGGCTGTGTGGGTCTAGCTGGTGCATGGCTGTTCCTGAACGGTGTAGGAAGTTCCTTGCTTCAGCAATCGGGCAGTGTGTGCAGGATGTGTGCCTGCCCTGCTTGGTGGGGTGGGAGGCAGTGGCCACTGAGGAAGGGGGTGCTCTTTTCAGGGAGGAGCCAGGTGGGTTGGGGCTGCTTGGGGGGTCATGACACAGCTGGGAGGCCACAGACCCTCTCTGTGTCTCCCAGAGAAGGTCCTGCAGGCCTGGAGCACACTGCTGCCCAGGCCAGAGCTGTGATGGTGGAGGATGTCCGTGAAGTGCCTCCAGGACTGCAGTGTGGTGTTTTTTTTTTTTTTTTAAACACCAAAATAATAACCACCCCCAACACCCTGCCCCCCATCCTACTCCTTGGTGCAAACAGCTCTTCTTGCTCATGTCTGTGAAACAACAAAAAAATCATCTTCCATTCCTGCTTGATTTCTTGGGTGTTTTTTTGCTGTGCAGTTGGAGGGAATAAGAGCCATGATGCAAGACAAGAGGATTAATTGAATTTTATAACAATGGCTGTAGCTTAAATTCGTGTTTAAAAGGAGGTAAGAAAAAAATGTCTGGCTGAAATGAAAGCTTTTAAGTGTGTGCATGATTTCTCATTTTGCCTTCTCTCTTTGTTGCCTTGTGACAAACACTTCACTAATATACTCGGCATAATACTTTACTTTGGATAAACTATTCCTAAATTTATCAGGATGTTTAATTCTTTTCTAGTTACACTGTTACTCATTTTTAAATTGCTTGGTATTTTTCAGAACTGTAACATGAATTAATAGAATTTCCTAGCCTGTAATTTGCATTTGTCAGGAAAAACTATCTCTCCCATTAGACAACCATTCAGACTGAAATCAGATTTAAGAGGAGGTTTCTCTTGGTTGTCTGTTGAGGGGTATGAAATTCTATTAGACACTTTCTGCCTCTGTTGTTGGACCTGACCAAAATCGAGAACAGAAATAAAAGCACAGTTGGCAGTTGCTGTTCTTCCATCCTTCCTTCTGTTTCCCCTACAAATGATGGCTTTTCTTCAGAACTTGGTGGTTCTTTTTCATAATTAGCCCTCGTTTAGTGCTTTCCTCTTAATCCAGGCCCACTTTGGAAGATAAGGTGACCCTGGATGTAATTCAGGCATCTAGATGTTGTCTGAGGGATGGCAGCTAGTTTGCAGCGGTATTTCTACTTTGGAAACACCTTTTTGATTTCCTGTTAAAGATCTTGCAAAAACAGGCTCTGTTTGTCTTAATTTAGTTCCTCCCAGGGGAAGTTTTGCTCTATTAGACCTAGGGATTTCAGGCAGCTGGGGCCCTCCGATGTGGCATCAGGGCCATGGGAAGACTGAGGATCTTATCTAGTATTTACTGATGCCCTGTGTTTTTAGTGATCTGGTTCCGTTTTTGAAAATCCATTACAATGAAATGGCTGCCCCATGCTATCGGTCAAACTGTGTTTTGGAGAGTTGAAGTATGCCTTTTCTTTGAACCCAGAAGTGTTCCTTTATTATTTAAAGGTTGAGGTTTTCTGTGGTGGTTTTGGAGGTTGAAGTCAGATTCTGTTAACAAAGTATACTAAAGCTCAGAGCAGTTGTGCAGTAATTTATCTAAAATGGTATTTAGCTATTGCCTTTTGCTGTCTTCTTTCCTTCCCACCCACTCCCTGCCATGAACTGATGCATTCAAGAAATATCTGTTGCTGCTGCTTATTCAGAAGGCTGTGGTAATGTATTCTGGAATCCTTCTGTGCAAGGATAATGGATAAAGATACAAAATAAGTATGCAAGGAGGAGAAGAAACACCTCTTAGTGAGGAACAGTTTTTATTCAACTGTTCGGTTTTATTTTGTAGTTTGATTTCTGTATTCCAACTGTTTAGCTTGATAATTGGTGCAGAGAAAATATTAATAAAACTTGGGTTTTCAGATATGTCTGTTTTACTGTGTGCAAATACCAGGCTTCCATTTCTTCTTAATGAAAACATTTAATTTCGGCAGAGTTAGTGGTGACAGTTCCAAGGCGCATGACAATGCTCAAAGATTTTTCTCTCAGCTTGGTGTGCAGGATTTGGGTTATGGAAGCTTTCTTACCTGTTTCTGTATTTGCTTTTGAAGGGTTTCAGTGTCACAGAAGATTGGGTGGCTAATGACTGAAGAGCATCATTACTTTTGGAAAGGATAAACATTTGAAGATAATGAAGAATCAGAAAATCTGTTAATCTGAATTTATGGTTTGGCTCTTTGATATATGCAAGATTGGCCCCCGTGGATGACTGTCACTTGTACCTGGGCTGTAGATCTGGTCCCAGAGGTATTCTGTCTTCAGCTGGAAGTTCAGAACCTTCTTATTAATGTCTACCAGTTGTTTTGGGGGGAACAGGAGATGATCACTGGTGACAGATAAAATGCTTTAGTTATTCTTTACTACTGTGAATAGCACAGTTCAGGGCAGCCCTGTTTTTTATTTAATTAAAGATGGCAGCATTTTTATTCTGTCTTTGTCTGTCTTTATAATGCTTCAAAAATTTTTTTTGTCTTTATTTTAATACTTTGAAATGTTTTAACAGATGTACTTGTACCTTGTACAATTCTTTATATAGAAGCGAAAAGACCTGTCCTATTTTACAATGCTTAAGCTAATGAAAAAAAAAAAAGACGGTAAAGCAGTATTTCCAGAAGATACTTAATTTCAGCAGTCTACTGCTGTAATTTGTGGCTGACCTCCAATATCCATATCTGCATCTGTTCCGTTTTGCCTTTGTTATTCTGGAAACCCTTAGTTTCCCTAACTGGGAAAAAAAATAATAAAAAAAAAAATCTTGTCCTCAGAGTTGTGCTGGTTAAACCAGAAATGTATTTTTTCAGTTGACTTCGTTAAACCATTGCAAAACACAGCAAGAAGTTTCCAATTCTTAGTTTAAGCATTGCGTGTTTTGACGTAGATGAATTGAACGAAGAACATTCAAGCTACATAGATATAAATGTGACTGAACTGAGAATCAGTGTGACGTTGTGCTTTGTCTGAAGGGAATCCAGTTTTGAGCAGCTTTGAATAATAGTTTAAAATGAGCAACATCAAGTTGTTAATGGTCTGAATATCTGGAAGACAGCTTTTTATGTGTTCTTCTTCTTTCAAGTTTTCCTTCAAAACCATTAATTAAACTTCATGCAGGCTTTATAACTTTGGAATGAAAACCGGTTAGACCAGATGCTTTTGCTTTCTTCAGTCTCCCTTTTCCAGAAAGTGAGCGTTGTCCTTGTCCTGGAAGTCTGAGCCCTGTTAGGATCAGAGCATTGAATTAAAGTTCTTGTAGTGTGAAAGGTTAGATTATCATGCACGGGGTTTATTTACGAATAAAGGGTGAGGGTGTGTTTGTACAACAAGCAAGCATGTCTCATAACTCATTCCAAAGAAAATCTTGTCTATAGTGTGGTAATTCAGGAGCCGATGTCTAGACTACTTTGAGAAATTGTAAACATGACGTCTTCAGAACAAAACCATGAGAGTTTAAGAAAGAATGCTGCATGTTATATTTCTAATACTTGACTGAATTCCAGGGAGATCAGAACTATTTTGGCAATATTTGGTCTGCCTGACTGCTAGATGAATTACTGAAAGAATGCATGTGCCAGTCCATAGTAACATTTTCTTTCTTGAATACAGTAGCTTTGGATTTGCATGATTACATGATGTAAACTACGTATTTGTCAGTAATGGAAAAGTTTTACTTTAAAGTAGTGGTGCACAAGTTTATGTACATCTTCATCTTACTAAACTGTTTATACATGTTTGAGAATCCATAGCATATGATCAAGCTCTTTATTATTTGACCTACATAACTTGATCTTTGTACTGTTGTGCAGAGCTGTTCAAACATTAAATTTTAAGCTAATGAGGATATTATTTTTTTATTCTTCTACAGTTAATCTTTAGCACCTTAATCTCAAGAATACCAAAATAGTTTTAGGAGGCAGGTAAACGCAGTTTTTCCGTTTGCTGTGTGCAAAGTTATGTGCTTTTTGTTAGTGGTTGAATGGTGGGCTTACTGGACCATTGGAATAGCTAGAATGTAGCCGTAGTAGTATTTCCATCATTTGAAGTCTTCACTATTGGATTATTCTGGTTGATTTTGTTTTGGGGTGGGGAAGGACTTCTAGTTCAAAGACAGGCACGTTTTAGATCAGACAAAGTTACTGTTTTATACAGGTGTTGTCGGATGAAGTGCAATTACCAGTCCCAATGATCTCTCTACTCCGCAGTGTACTTGTACGCATAGTCCAAATCCGGTGTCAGGAAACCTTAATTGGGTATTATAACATACAAACGGAATTTCCATTTTACACCAAACATTATTATGCCATAGGTTATGCTGAACTTAAGTCAGATCCTAAATTAATGCATGTATTTAATCTTTGCAAATCCGTCATTGTTCTAGGTATTGGAAGTGCCTCAACAAATAAATGTTGAAGGTGTTGGATCTGTATACCATGTATAAATGAAATTATTATATTAATAGCTTTTCTGTAAAGGAATTTTATGGCAGTTTTTAGAGGAAAACAGTAGAGGTTAAGTACTGATTAAAATGATGATTTGGGAAATAGATGTAATTGAACTGAATGTTAAGGATTTTTTTACTTGAGTCATTTATTCATCCTAGGTTTTTTTATATACCTTGATGTTCTAGAACAGTGTTAGTTTAGACTCTTTCTCTAGAATTTGTAACCCATTATTTTCAACATTCCTGTCAATAAATTGAAAATTGAAATTGCTGGTTTGGCTTTCTATAACCCACTGGTCTATCAAGAGTTTGCCTAGCAAGGGGTGTGATATTTTAAGCTGCTAGATAGTAATGCTGTTACTTAATAGTTACTGTGTCTGCTCTAATGGCTTTGGAATTCTTCAGAGACATTTGTTTGTCTCTCTTCTTTTCGAGAGAGCAGAATTAATTTGGATGGGTCTGGACCAAGAGAGTATCATTAATAGTTGGAAAAGTATAATTGAAAAGAGGAGAAATCTGTTATATATTGCTTTCTTAAAATTTTATTTCATTTTTTTAAGGACAAACAATTGTACTGCTTTGACACCTTAAAGAAGTTAAAGCCTATAAAGCTTCTAGTAATTTTTAGCAGCAGTGAACTCCAGCTTCATGTTTGTGTTCTTTGCAATATGGGAGAAAAACTGGCAGGACTGCATGCCATTGTAATTAAACTGTTAAACATAGAAACTTGAAGGGAGAAGCTTGTCCTACCTGTTCGGGGAGTATCTGTCAGCATATTTAAATGAAATTTTATTTTGAAACTGTATGTTTGTAATTAGCACATTCCTAAGCAGCACAACTAGTTTGTGATCAAATGATGGAGTGTCCTGGTTTCAGCTGGAATAGAGTTAATTGTCTTCCTAGTAGCTGGTATAGTGCTATGGTTTTGAGTTAGGTATGAGAAGAATGTTGATAACACACTGATGTTCTCAGCTGTTGCTAAGTAATGTTTAGTCTAAAGTCAAGGCTTTTTCAGCTTCTGATTCCCAGCCAACAAGAAGGCTGGAGGGGCACAAGCAGTTGGGAGGGGACACAGCCAGGGCAGCTGACCCAAAGTGGCCAAAGGGGTATTCCATACCATGTGACGTCATGTCTAGTATATAAACTGGAGGGAGGGGCGGCAGGGATCNCGCGCGAGAGGGGGGGCTGGCCGGCGGGGGGGAGGGAGGAATCGCTGCTCAGGGACTAACTGGGTGTTGATTGGCAGGTGGTGAGGAATTGCCTTGTGCATCACTTGTATATTCTAATCCTTTTATTATTACTGTTGTAATTTTATTAGTGTTGTCATTATAATTTTTAGTTTCTTCTTTTCTGTTCTGTTAAACCGTTCTTATCTCAATCCACGAGTTTTTCTTCTTTTTCCGATTCTCTCCCCCATACCTCTGGGGCGGCGGGGGGAAGTGAGTGAGCGGTTGTGTGGTGCTTAGTTGCTGGCTGGGGTTAAACCATGACATGGAGGTATGTTCAAAACGTGTAATAACATTCATTGCACTGTACACTGCATCTTTTGTAGTTATTTGTGTTATTTTTATTTTTACAGGATTACAAAGCCATTGACATTTGCTGACTGTGTCGGAGATGAGCTTCCTTTAGGATGGGAAACCGTTTACGATCAACAGATTGGAGTTTATTATATGGACCACATAAATCGTGAGTAGATGTATAATTATTTTGAGGAATCCTAGCAAGCTGATGTTAACTGATGGCACTAACTTTGTTTCCGATAGCATTTATGCACCTCATGCTATAGTGAGAAAATGCATGCAAGTAATTTCTTGCAGTATCTGTTTTCTTATCTTTCAAATGGGGGCACAATCCTTCTTCCATGTGTAAAGAACTTTACGAGCTATGATCAAGTTAGAGTGTATAAAACTATTTTGTTTTGCTTTGTCATACTGTGAAGTATCAGTAATTTTGTTGTTGCTTTTTGCCATATGTCAATTAAGATTTTAATTATATACTCTTGTATTTCTTTTTTTTCAGTCATCCATAGTTCATTCTTCTATATTGAAAAGCAAAATACATTCTGGAAGTGCTGATTTTTAATTAGAAGCACTATGAAATACAATAATCTCATCCTCTCTTAAGCAATGTATGTTTTATGCTTTAATACAGTACAAAGTGCTATCAAAAAGACAACAGATGTCCCTTTTGGAAACTACGTTTTCCCTTTTGGACTGTTGCAGAGCTTTGTATTGCCACTGTCTGGCACATTTGCCAGTTCTACTGTTAAAAAAAAGTCTTATCTTTACAGCTTTGTACTACTGCTGCTGTTACTGTTGTGCTGCTATCATTAAGCTTCTTATCACCAATGATGCTTTCAATATTGTGGGAATTGGCAGTTGGCAGGGAGGGAGAAGAGAAGAAGGTAGTTATGTGGGCTATCACAGCAGTGGTAAATAGTATAATCTGCAAAAACAACCTGAATAGTATCTACTTGAAATCTAGTCAATTAAAAAAATAAAAGTGTAGAAATAGAGTTTGGCTTCCTGCCATCATTGGAATTACTTCTGTATTGTGGTTTCACAATTACTTATTTAAATAAAATCACAGCAGAATAACCTATGTTCCCATGATATTGTTTGACCCACATGGGTACTTGTTGTGAAATTAACAAAGATTGCAAATTAAATAATAAAATTTAAAGAGCTGTTAATGCACTGGTCATAAGGATAGATAGCTAAGACAACTGAAAGGCAATTAAATACAGACTGTTAGGCAATTCTTACAGTAACTCTGTTTAAAAGAAGTAGTAGCTTAATGATTGCTGTTTAAACTGTCATGGTGACTTTAGTTAATGTTGAAGTTTAATACAAAGTGGGGTTTACATCAGAGTACAGTAATGGAGTGCACTTGCACCAACATATGTACATGTGTGTGAATGCATATATTAAAAAAAAAAAACAAACGAGGATATGGACAACTTTTTTTTTCTTGAACTTTGTAGAAGGCTTTAGGAGTCCCTATAGATAATGAGTAGAACATGAACTCCCATGCAATGCTGTGACTAAAAAAGCTACTAAAACATCCTACCGCTAGGCATCTTTGATGGGAATAACAATCACCATCGCATGCAAAAGAAATCACTCCCTTTTGCTTTTCAGACTTTGTTATTAGTGGCTTTACCACAGACATCAAGTTTGAACTTACAGAAAGGATGTTAATCATTGTAGGCATGTCAGATCTGGCTCGCATTTTTTTTTCCTGTGCAATTGAGAGCAAAAACTGTAGAAGAGAGTCTTTGCAGAGAACCTGAATTCCCAAATGCTCGATGGGAAGGCACAGAAAGAGAAGAAACTAGTCATATTGGGAATTAAATAAAGGTAATATATAAACAGAGTGATGGAAATATCATAGGGCTAGTACTGAACTGAGTGAAAAGAATCATTCTGCAATTAACAAGGTTGCAAAAATTGTCTCTTTCATGATAACTAATTACTTGCAGCCCACAGATACTATCCTAAATAGTAATTCAACCGTCACAGCAAAATGGGTTTGTCACCCTTAGGCTAATACAGTGTTTGCATATACAAGCAAGATTTATATTCAGAGGGAAGACAGTTGATATTATAGGTGGATAATCATTATTCAAAAATTAGTAGGATAGTCAGTCAAATTTTAAACTCTGGATAACAAAGGTACCAATCAAGACTTCATTAACCTCCTTTGTAGAAGTGTGAAGTAATGATAATCGTGCATCATGAGATGGTGTCAGGCAAGTGGCAGAGATGGTGTAGGAACTGAAGAAATGTTTTTCTGAAATGAGTCCTTTGCATTGTATGCTGGACTATGTCTAAAATTCTTGGAATGGCAACTTCCACATCACAACATTCAGACTGCCTTTTGTGGCTGACCAGGTTAAATGCTTTATACAGCATTGGAGTTCTGTGTTAATTGACAAAACAGAAGTGCTTCGGTTTCAAGAAATACTGTGAGAAAATGCAAGGGATAATTCAAAGAGTCTTTCTAATGTTATGCTTACGAGGGACCTCTCACACTTTGTGTACCATCTCAAGCTATTTGCCCTTCCACCTTTTAAAAGAAAACAGTAATACATTTGATTTTTCCAAGCCTCTTGCTATGTTTGTTTACCCAGAAAGTAATAAAAAGATTTCTAGGCAATAAGTTTCCATTTATATTGAAAAGCTCCAGGAACAGAGGAATCTTCTGTAAATCTCAATGGTGCTTCCAACCCTGATCTCCATCTTGTTCTGTAAATTCAGTACTTTGTTGATACCCTTACTAAGCTGCTCTTGGTTCTTGTCCAACCATTGCTTAAAAACCTTGGCGGCTGCCAGCCGCAGAATTCCTTTCCCTCCTCCTCAGAGTCTTGGGAGCCTTTGAAGTCTCCTTTAACCAGTTGGGCATTCCTCAGTGAGAGAATAATATATTCTCTGCATTTGTCTGGGGATGTTCTTGAATTACTGTAGTGGGAGTTTTGGGGTGGGTTTTTTTAATTGGTTATAGAGAAATTAAGGAAGCAAATTTTATCATACAATGTAGCTTTAGTTGTGTTGTTACGTGGCAAACTTGGGTAGAAATCCAGGGCAAAGTGAAGCCTCTGTACTTCATAAAACAGAAGAGAATGTTACTACTGTACTGAAGAAGTTTTCTGCCTCAGAAGAATGCTGCTAGCTTTTGAAGGCTTCTGAAATAATTGGGCAAGAGATGCAGTGTCCTGTAGTATAGGACCTCAGAAACTTAATGTGTGATATAACATAACATGTTAGCCTTGGCTTTTTATTGAGATTAGAACGATTAATTTCCTATTAAAAAAGAGACACTTACTAGGATCCAGCTTTTCTGTCTTGTAAATAATTATTAATTTCCGTGTAGTTTCCATAGGGGATTAGCAGTTTTAGGAATACTAAATTTGTACAGATTTCAGGAATACTTATGGACAGATGAGATAGAGATAGCATTGCAAATTATCATGTCCTCAGCAAAGGATGAGCTGCAGTGTGAACTCTTTGTTTTCTTCTGCTTGCCCTACATGCAGAGAAGGATTTATGGAGACTGGAACAAGCCACAGCACATCCTGTCCCGGGCTGCACAGGTAGTTTGGGGGCATTGGAGCCAGAAGGTGCTGCTGGGAATTGAGGTTCCCTGGGATGTGGGGAGAAATTGCAGAACTATAGAGACAGTCTTTATACTCCTGCAATGTGAGGAGTTGTAGGGAGAGAAAAGTTACAGCTGTTGAGAGAAAATGTTATTAGGAACCTAATATACAAATCTGTTGGAAGTACTGTTCATAGGTGAGCTTCGTATTTTTGTTTATATACTTTTCAGATGGCTCTCAAATGGTAGAGCTGCTAGCATGACCCTGACACCATTGGAGTTCCTAATGTGTTGGGCTCAATCTGTTACAGTTTCTTATTCCGACACTGACACCCATATACTGAATTACAGACACAAGATTAATACAAAACATAACTGGCTTTTATCTCTCATCAGAAACAAGGTTTGTCAAAAATGACTAGGTGTTTACCTCCTGACTGTGCTGCAGGTTCTGCCACTGCTTTGAACACTGACATTGCATCTGCAGCAACTTCTTACTGGTAGAGCCTCAATCGTCAGAAACTAATACTCACTTAAACACAAGACTTTACATGGACATCCTCATGTAAAATGTATTTGCTAGCTTAAGCATCACCACAAAAAGAAAAGAACCAATAATTTTTTAGGTTTTTAATCTATGTGTCCTCCTCAAGTGTCCTTGCAACTGCAAAGGTACTGCTGCATGGTAATAACTTTGAAAATCTGTATATATGGGAAAGAGTTTGTACTGGAAACGTGGTTTTGATTGTGTTTGAACATGAACTGTTCAAAATTCTGGAAAGGGAAAGCATGAGTGTGCTGTTTCTTAAGACAAAAAAAGAAGCAATTTAAGTGCTTTTATGGATTTGAGATTTAAATGCTAACTTCTCTGTTGAATGACCTTATTCTCCTTAGTTACACAAGTGTAGTCACTGACCTTTCAGGGTGTTACACTTGTGAAGTTGTATGTAGTATCTCTAAGGTTGTTCCAACCATTTATAGAGTTATGGGTTAAGATTGAGATACCTTTCACTCTCCTACATGGTTCTGGATTTTTAGGTAGTTCTCAGAATTTTCAGGTTGGCTACAAAGGAAGGGTAGAGCCAAAACACTGTTTTCTTTGGGTTTGCTCTAATTTGTAAAGAAAAGAATCAAATTTAAATGCCTTTTATATTTGAAAGGGCTTTTCCTGTTCTTCCACTCTGCATCCTTACTACTTCTTGTCCAGGCTGGAGTGATTATAAGCAATGTAGTGTTAGGTGTGCTAGTGGAGAACAGACCTTAGGAAAATAATTTGTACTTTGTGGGATAAAGTGTCTTACAANCTCTTTAGAGCTCACACAAATTGAGGACCCAAGGGAGCAATGGAGAAGGGAGCAGGAACGCATGCTAAAGGAATATTTAATAGTTGCCCAGGAGGCACTCAATGCCAAGAAAGAGATTTACCAAATAAAGCAGCAGCGTTTTGAACTAGCCCAAGAAGAATATCAACAATTGCACAAAATGTGTGAGGATGACAGCCGTTCTTATGCCAGCTGTGAGTTTACTAGTCTTTTCTTGATTTACCCACCTGCCTCTCACAACATGTGGTGTAAGAAATAGTGTGAAGTGTTTCCATCACCTGGTTCTCCTCTAAATGAAGATCCTGACTACAGAAGTGAGGCATTATCATTAGACTGCTATTCAGGGACTTCCATTTCCTGTAAAGTCTATTAGACTATGTCTTTTTAACGTAAAACAGGGATGTGTTCCAGCTAGCATCTCTAGCCATCTCGGAGCCAGCTGTAGTGATGCTTCGTGCAAGGCAACAAAGACAAGGCTGAATGTTGCTGGACCAGCCACCTACTTGCACTCCTAAATTCATATATTATTCCACCCTCAACATGGGAGGGAACCATCATCTTAGGGGAAGCCTTCTGTGAATCCATGGTCAGTTTATCGACTTCTATAAAGAGTTAGGGATGAGGTGGTGTGATCAAGAGTACCTTTGACCATGAAGTAGGAAGCAAGTGTTTCATTAGTGCACCTCATTCTTGAATGCCAGCCTCTGATCCTAATGCTGGTGGTGTAGTTCGTAGAGCCTTGATTTCCTGCCCTTTTCATTCTTATACACTTTTTCTGAAATCTGAAGTTGTTGCACCACTGTCATGGCTGTTGGCTGGTGCAACAGGAAAAGGCGTCTCTGCTGAAGAGTCAAAACAGTCTAGTTTAAAGAAGTGTATCAAATGGATATACCTACCAGCCCTGTGGAAACATAGTGGAATTTCACTGTGCTGGTGGCTTTTCAGTGGCCACTGTGTATACAGCCATTGTTTAACTGCAGGATTTGCTGGTAAATGCCAAGTATTTGATAAGTAGGGGAAGATCTGCTTAGCCCTTTCTGAAAATGTTCAAGAAACCTGACTGTAGAGGGGGTGTTAAAGCAGGCATCTGGATAGAAGCATTTAGCTACTGATTCAGTGGTATTTATTGATCCAAGGTAATTCATATGTGTGCCAAAATCCTGAATAGAAGATGTTTTCTAGGGCTGAGGTGTCCCAGACCGTCTTGACCAAGTGTTCATTTACTGTTGAACTGGGATTATATTATCTTTTTGCTTAGTTTTAAATATATGTATTCTGTGATTTAGTTTGTGACATAACTGAACAGTTGTGACTAGTCTTATTTCTCCCTGTTACGTTCAAGTTTCTTAAGAATTATTAAGAAAGGCTAATCTTTTTTCTTACTAAGAAAGACATTTTAAAAAAGAAATTATTGTTTAAAGAGTGTTTAACTATTTAAAGACTTGGAATAGGGCAAAAGATAGTGTCATCAGTATTTATTTAGATTATAAAATGAAAATATGCATTTATTACAGTACTTTTCTAGGAGCTTGAGATTTTTGTTTTGAAAATTTGCAATAGTTCTGTGGGATATTTTGTTGAATTACTTCAGGTGAATATTCAGAAATAAACTTCTGTTGAAGATAATATACTAGAAAAATACAACCTGTTTTTCATATTTTTAAAGCTCTTGGAAACAGCAACAAAATGACTGAAAATTACAAAATTGGACCTTAACTGTAGCATGAATGCAAATGCTATGTGAATTGACTTTTCTGTTTCTCAATCTTCTGGTAGATTTTTTTTTTTTAGGTATATCTGGAATTGATAATGGGATACTGTAATATAATTTAAATAAGAGCTTTCACTTGTTTGGAGGTGAAAAAACAATTTTCTACAGATGTGTTAATATATTTTATATTGGTTTAAGATCATATGCATCTGTTTTGAGAAAATGGGGTGGACTGATTAGTCAGATCATATATTTCCCCAAAAAAAAAAAAAAAAAAAAAAAAACCCCTTGGGGATTAATCGTGCTGTCAGCTCAGATTCACCAAGGCTTCTCCACTTGTGTTTTCTGAATTCAGCTCCTCCACTCCACTCTGGGATGGATGCTTCTCCATTTATTGTACAGAAATCTTGGGCTCCTGATTCAAGTGCAATTACGTGGCCAAAGTTGGGTGCTTATATTGCAAATATTCCTGCCTCCACCACCACTTGTTTCAATGTATTGTGTTAAAAGAACTAAAACTTCACAAACTGTTTTCCTCCTCTTTGCTGTGGGTGCTGCTATTGACTCAGTGTCGTGTGCTCATGAGTGGGAAGTGGTGTGACCTCAGCGGTTGTGGGTTGGCAGGGAGGTGCCCATGCAGCAGTTTTGTGACTCAGTTGTCATCAGCGCTGTTTAAAAAAAAAAAAAAATTCCATAGAAAATCCTGGATTTAGAGAATTAGTCCAGGCATGACTACTCATTTTGGCAAGTTCCTGCACGCTTGACATAACCTTGGCATTGCAGTATTCTTTCGAGAGTTGAAAGGCTCAGTGCAATGCAGAGATGAATATGGGTTTCAAAGCAGCAGCCTTCAGCTCTACAAAAGGATGGTAGGTCTAACAGCACAACCCCATCCACTCACATACCAGGCATTTTTCAGTGGGCCAGTGCTGCTGTAAATGGCTCACTCGATAAATCATGGTTGGTCTTGCCCAGCCTGTCCTCTAGGACCTTTACTTCATCTGTCTAGGCTTTAGCTTGTAATGCCACAGCTTGAAATCATTGCCTGACTCTAGATCTCGCTTGCCAGAGGTTGATCTGTAAGTCGGTTCCCTACACTGCTGTTTTAGGAGGCACTTCTCTCCGTAGCTGATTGAATTGTATTCTGACAATAGTTTTGTTACTTTAGTCCCTATCATGCTCTCAATTCAACGTATCTAGGAAGCAATTAGCAATTGTTAATGTTACACAAATTGCTTGCATCAGTAAATGCCACCATCCTGTCATGGAAGCTAGTTGCTTTTAGGCAATAAGCAGTGCTACTATAGACAATTTTTTTTGTTGTTGTCGAGGTCAAAACAGAAAATCAGGCAGGCCAAAGGTAATTCTTCAGTTGTACGTTAGCACAGAGGGTTATTTTAGAACCTAGTGACTTGTAACACGAAGAATGAATGCTATGGTCTATTAAATAGTGCCACATCTTAACAAGCATATTAAAGAAGAAAAAAAGAAATGTAAAATGCTGTTTTCCATCTGTTTAGCATTCTCTGGATTTTCAACTAATACCAAGTATGACCCATATCAGATTAAAGCAGAAATAGCCAGCCGTCGTGACAGAGTGAGTAATCTTTCATTTTGTAAAAATATGAATTGTGCAGAGAAGCGAGGAGACTGTGTTTTTCTTTTACTTTAGCATTTACGCTGTATGTTGCATGCATTTTTGGAAATACAATATTATAAACTGCTTTTCTACTCTGACATATTGTTCTATTAAAACGAGTCTATATTTACTGCATTTCAGTGACTTGCAAAGTAATGCTTTTTCCATGTTAAAAGTGTAAAGATTTTTGTCATGGACGTCAGAGGCCAAGTCAGCCAGGCTTTCAGAAATTGCTTTCTCTGTGCAAACTGCCACAAGTAGTAAATACTCTGTAGCCAAATTCTTTCTTGATTATGTGCAATTAAAACCCACTGTCTTCATATTTTCCCATTTACCCATTTTCAGTGGGGTTCCATGGATGTCATTGAACTCTAGATTTAGCCATTTGTTCGGAAACCTGTTCACAATTCAGTAGACATATTGGCCAAACAGAACTTTCTAGCTGATATGGCCAGAGGCCCTCTGTGAGGGGAGGGGAGTTCAAGCATTCTGATAGTGATAGGCAGTTCTGTAATAAAAATGTTCCATTTTTATATTTTATGGTTTTTTAAACTAGAGCCATGCTTTTGGTACTGTCTTTGCTGAAGGAAGAATAGTTGACTTTGATTTTTCCCACGCTGCTTTAGCAAAGAGTTGAAGTCTGCACATTGGTTTCAAGCAAATTGATATAGCAGTCACAAAAAAATACAAAAAGCAGTTTATTAAACTCTAGAACCTATTTCTAAATTGTATGTTTCTTTTTATTAATGGATAAAATGGGATTTAGCATGCCAGCCACTCAGCTCACAAAATAAATAAAAAAATACTTATCTTTGCAGGATAGTGTTCCGTTTTTGTTGTAGTGACCACTTTTCACATGAGTGCCTCTGAAAATAAATCCTGTTCACCACCCTTCAAAGGCATTTATTCTATCTGTATATGTTTACTACGTGCTGACTGGTGTTTGCTTGTTTTACATACTCTTAAGTGTCAACATATTCTAAAGGAGAAAATAAGCCTTATTTATTTAAATAATATTTAAAGAAAATAAACAAGGTCTTCACTTATATGACTATTTCTCTCTGTTCCTGCATCTTAAAACAAAATGATCTCCTAAGTGCATAGGATAACCTGTTCAACTGAATGTGTGCATAGGCATTGAGTTGTTTAAGGTAATAGAATAAAATATGCACTATAAAGTGTTTGTGTACATGATATTAGTGATGCGTTTTTTCATTTTACTTTTGGCAAGTGTTGAAAGAGCTGGTGAGGGTATAGGAGTGTTTTGGGGACTGGTGTGATGAGTTTTGAGGAAAGGGCAAGAACACATGGGGAAGGGAGGGCCACACAGGAGGGTGGGACTCTGACAGTCATGGTTTACATCCCCGGAACTGCTGTGAAGCCCCTTACTCTTGGAGTAGAGCTGACAAAATTAATCTACGCCTGATTATGTAGGAATTTTTTTTACTTTTTTTTTTACTTTTTTAAACTTTCCCCCCTCTCTTTTTAAAGTATTTTTTAAAACTCTTTTCCTTACTCCTCTCTCTTTTCCTTACTCCTCTCTCTTTTCCTTACTCCTCTCTCTTTTCCTTACTCCTCTCTCTTTTCCTTACTCCTCTCTCTTTTCCTTACTCCTCTCTCTTTTCCTTACTCCTCTCTCTTTTCCTTACTCTCTTTCTAGTAATGGTTTTGTCATTTAATGATGTACATGTGAAAATCAAGAGCACTCTGGGTAAATTTTAGAAAAGGTACCAAGTTTGATAGCTTGAGAAGAGAGAGCTTTTTTCTTCCATCTCTGCCTGTCTTTGGGCTCTCAGTTCAGTCTTAAACCTCACCACCACACACTGAAACACCTCCATTCCCCATATTTGTCTGTAGTCCCTTGCATCCTCCTCTTCTGTTGCCCTCAGTTATCTATCAGCTTTGGAGGGCAAGAAGCTATTTCTTTGCAGGTCATTCTTGGTGCTGATAGTGCTCTTCTAAGGTCTGCCCAACCTACTCAGTTAACTGTTTTCATAAAACTACAAAAATGTGTGTTTTGGAGACATCACCGCTTTGTCACTTTTGATTTGTGCTCGCTAGTTGGATCAAGGTGATTGGCCGGGGGGGATTGAGAGGGCAGGATAATATGAAAATAACTGTAGAAAATCAAGCTGCCATTTTTGGGAGAGAGGCCAGTTCTGTTGCCAGTAATTTTGTTTTGCCAGATTGAAAAATTAACAGCATTGAATGTTCAGTCTTTTTTAAGTTGACTAAAGAGTTGAAGACAGTTGAGAGGTGTCTGTCTGCTACAAGGGGAAAAGAAGAATCATATGGATTGAAACTTGCTAGCTGTTAGCATAAGCTAACTAATAGAATAGATGAGGAAATAGATAACTTTGAAAGTTGAATGTTGTGACCACTATCTAACTGGGTCTTAACGATATTTTGGAAAGTCTTCTGTTATTCTAATGCAAATTTTAAAGCAAAAAAAGAAGGGAACTTGGATTATCACTTCCAATTTTTTAAAGTAACTTAAGATTTTGTATTGAAAAACAATTATTTTTATTATGAAAGTTTCTGTTACATATTACTTTAAATTATTTTGTTGTACTCAGCTTTCTAGGCTAAAACGAGAATTGGCACAGATGAAGCAGGAGCTGCAATATAAGGAAAAAGGAGTGGAAACTCTGCAAGAGTAAGTTAATAGCTTGTGGAAGGATCTTTTTTTTCTTTATTCGCCTTGGAATGAATTTCTTGGAAAAGCATTGCCAAAAAAAAAAAGAAAAAAGTTGAAACCTCTTAATTGCTTTGCTTCAGAGTTTATGCTAAGATAGTGATGTGGGGTGAGAACAGTGTGAAATGATGGAAGAAGGGTTGGACAGCATTGGTTGGAATGGTGATTTCATAGATCCACATGCAAAAACAGTTTTATAGGCCCTGTTCTTCAACTCTTCCGAAGATGTCGAGGTGGAATTAGACTTTTAAAATATTTTCCAAGCATTTTCTGGAGATACCCAGTGCCTGGAGCACAGCCCAAAGCACCATGCAGTAGTTTTCCTGTGAACAGTACCAAGGCTTTCTGGCTGGGCACAGTACTTCTCTTGGGGTGGACACCACAACACTGCTTCTTCCTTTTACTTGATGGTCAGACCGTCTCATTCTGCACAGTATAGCTGATTTGTGTGTGTACTGTAAATCTGATGGTCTGTGAGACTTTGGATTTTGTTGCATGTCTGCAGAATGAGTGCATGTAAATGTGACTTCTTGTCTCCTCCCTGTGAGGAAAGGTAGCCTGGGGCAATTTGCCACTGCTCCCAGGGCTGTTAAGCAGCCTGTGTTCTCTTTCCTTTGTGCTCAGTGGTAGCAAAGGTTGTGAACTGTTGTGGTGACCCTCTCCCTGCCACTCTTCCTACAGGCCATCAGATGGGAACTGAGTGACTTCCATCTGTGTGCTGCTTAGTCACCTCACACGTAGCACATATGCAGGATGCCCAGTGGGATAGGGAGAGAGGTTGCCAGGCCATGGAAAAGATGGCAGGTAAACACAGGTTGTTGTGGCTTCCAGATCTGTTCAACAAGGCCAGGGGCTAGACCATGTGTTGAACAGCTCTTGGATTTACCTTGGACATGTGGCCATGCATTTAGAAGTCTTGGCATTTTTTCCAGCATGCATGTGAACGAACTGCCTAATGCAGGCGCTTCCTGAAAATGTTGGAACTGTTGCATGTCTAATGCGTTTTGCAGCATAAGTACAGTATCTGTGGAAGTATTTTGAAGCTTTGGATTTATGTTGGTGCTACAAAGCATGGGCGCACATTTTTCGCTTCAGGAATTCTGACAAAGTTCCAGGGATCCTGGAGCAGTTAGGTTACTTATTTTCCAGCTTTTATTTTGATGGGTATTACATTAACAAAATGATATAAAGGGAGATACTCAGATTTAACTTTTAAAGGAGAGGGAGGGGCCCATGCACTTCATGTTGTTTGGGGTTTGGTTTGTTTTGGGGCTTTTGTGTTTTTGGTTTGCGGTGGTTTTTGGGTTTTTTTGTGGTTTTTTTTTTTTTTTTTTTTTTTTTAAAGCTTGCAATGTTCTTTTGTTTTATAATGCATTTTAAAAGCTTCAGAGAAGAAAACTTGTTCAGCCAAAATCCTTCATTGGCAGATATAATGTAATATATTCAGGTATAAAAATGTTTTTATTGACTAAACAAAACATTTACAGGTAGTTAGGGGAATTGTTAATGTATGATATTAACTGAAAATTAGTAAAAGAAAGCACTCAGTATATTGAAATAGCAAATATTTTAAGTAATAATTTAAGTATAGTCAACTTTTTAGGATGGTGGCCTAGATATATAAGCAGTAACAGAACAAAAGCAATTTTTCTTAAGATTCTTAATCATATTTCTTGAAGTGAGTAAGAATTGCCTTGCCTTTTCTACTTTGTTTTCCTTCTCCTGGTTATTGAGTTATTTTAAGGGTATAGGTTCAATTGTTTTATAAAAGGACAAACCACTTGACTAGGATGATGAAAGTATTTGAAGGCCATTTGAAACTCAAGATTGTTTTAATTAATATAATTAATTTAAGATAGTGCAACTTTTTGAAAACTAAAGTCTGCAAATGATTAAGAATACAAATGTTAGTCTTGGATTTTAGCCCAAGTGAAGTTGCCCATACTCCAGGATGCAGTATAGGAGAGACATTCTAGAGAGGAATTATTTTAAAGCATATCTCAGTAGTCAGTGGTCACTCTAATCATCTAGTTTAAAAGTTCAAGCATGAAAACTCAGTGCTTTGGTGCTGCTCATTGCTGCTATTGCTACAGTCACTCTCTGTCCCATTGGTGAACTGAGTGGCATTTGTTGTTGCTTGCTGAAGCTGGGGAGAACTTTTTGCCTGTGCGTTACCTGGGATTGAATTTCTGTCAGTGTGCCTTGCTGAGCTCTGCTTTCTGCAGTGACAACTTCACTTGTGAACCAGAGGTTTGTGGGTTTGTTTTTTGTTTTGTGTTTTTAAGTAATTATTTAATTGGCCTTCTGGTGAGATACGTGCTTTCTTTTGAGTATTTTGCTTCTAGTTGGAAGTGACCCAATGTGGAGAGTACTCACGCTAACAAGTGAAGAGAGAAGTTTCTCTAGCCTCCTTGTGTAGTCAGCAGACAGATCAGGCTAAAAGCCTAACTGTGCTCTATGTTGTCCCTGGGCCATCTCTCCCCTACCGCTTGTATTTGTTGGGAGAGAAGGGTCACTCAGGTCAAGTACCAAAGCTCAAGTATTTTGGTTTTTGCCTATCTACAAAGTAGTAAGTGTGTTGTCTAAAAAGAAACTCATTGCTCTTTCTTTAAAACAAAAATGCAGAGTTTTTTTTTCTTACATCTCAGACATTTTCCCCTTTTGTTACCTTTTCTAAATTTTTTGTCTGCATAATTTTTCTTCCTCCTTGTGCTAGGTCAAATCTTCAAGTAACTGCCAAACTGAGAATGGCATGCATCCTGTTCAGCTTTTTTAAAGCCGTGTTCTTTGCTTTATTTCAAGTATAAGCCAAGAACAACATTAGGAGCTGTCACACTTGGACTTTACATCTGGCTGAATGTTTGCTTTGAAAGTCTGACTAGAATGGCATTATGAGCAGGTATCAGAACCTGCTGCCATGTGACTCCCTGGGCAACCTCTGCTGGGTATAGCTCTCAGAGAAGAGACATATTTTATTGAGGGTGGTTGGATTGCTCAGTATTTCCATCAATTTATTTTGCTGTCTGATTCAGATGCCTTTGTTAAATGCAAATCTCTTGCATTGACATTTTCCACATACAGTGTCTGCCTTGGACTGTGTTTTGTTTTCTGTTCTTTTTAATTTTAGTAAAATGGCTTAGCCATCTTTGAGGAGACTAAAAAAAAAAAAAATCCAAACCACAAAACAGCTAGAGAAAAAGTGGGGTTTTGTGGAGGGAGAGAAGATTGAGTTGGTTTGGTTTGGTTTTTAATACCTCTACAACTTCAATACTGTCAGAATTTCAAACTTTGTAGTGCTGCAGCTTTTTATTAGGGCTGTGTTTTCTATTGTTTTATCCAAATTTGGCAAAGTTGTGATAAGCCTTTGGGCATCACAGTCTGCCTTTGCCCACCGGAGACTTTCTGGAGCTCACCGTTTAAAGCCTGCAAAGATGCTACTCTGTGTGACAGTGTTCCTGGGCCTCCACAGGCGCCTTTGCCCTAGGTGTGGCTGATCCTGTCACAGTCCAGAGTCACAGGGTTAAAGATGAGCATTTCCTGGAACGAACTCCTTCCTCTGACCTGGCGGCAGGGACTGAGGAGGAGGAGCAGTTCCTCCTCCCCGGTGTTTTCAGTGACCCTTCTGCTCGCCGGCAGGAATTTTGGAGGAAGGCGTTTAGCAGCAAAGGAAGTGAAAACTCGGCCAGTTGGCTGTGAGAGCAGGGTGAATGCTGAGAGAACTTGGGACAGACAGGGAATTAGGACTGACTAAACAATTTGTAGCTACAGGCTAGTTTAGAGCATATGAGACCTTACAAAATAAAATTAGATTTTAACTCGGCTACATACCTGTGCTTTGGTGAGGATGGGGGGAGTCTTGCATATTTGAAGGCCCATGGAGAGCAATAAAGGAACATGGAAACTGCCCTATAGGACTGAAAGTATTGCAAGTGTATTAATAGTCTGTGTATCCTAGAAACATCTTCCTCAGAAAAGGTATACTTTATTCATAGTTTGGATATTAGTTGAATGTTCTTTCTGTTCATACAAAGGTCTAGTCTGTATTTGTATCATGCTATTTTCCATTAATAAAATGGAAGATTCCTGTTAACTTCGCGGCTTTCAAAACTAGAGCTTTATGAAAGGAGGGAAAAAAACCCCAGACAATAAATAACAAGTAATTTGTAAGATACTTAAGTCAGTTTGGGTTGACAGCAATACTGATTTAAGCTCAAATATTTCTGGCAGTAGAAACTTTTCTGATTCTTTTCTTAAACAAATACCAATTCATAAGTTGGGCTCCGAAGTGACGTCCAGGAACATGAATATGTGGGTAGCTGGACAAAAAAATCTGGTTGAAATTAAATAATTTCCTTTTCCTGAAATGCAACCTTGGACCTGGCAAACAGTATAATGAACAGTTTTGTAGGAGGTATTTTTAGGTCTAATGTTTGGGCGGAATCTATGTTCTTCATGTTAAGGTAACCTTCAGATAAAACCACATGTTATCTTTTTCATGTAACTTTTAATGAATTGGATTAATAGTTTTGCCATGGTTTTATCTAATCTTTTCAGGATTTTAACTGTAAATTAGTGATGACTCAAACATCTGAAAAGGAAAACAAAACTAACCAAACAAAAACCCCAACTTTAATCCACATGACATTTAAGTCCTTTCTTGTTCTTGAACCAAATATCATAAAGGCTTATATATTTTCTTATGCAACATGGGCAAAATTATGTTTAAGTAGGAAGGTTGAGGTTCAGACTTACTTTGTGTTGACTCCAAAAGCAGGAACTGTCAGAAAAAAACCAAACAAACCAAAACCATAGAAACCCAACCTGCATTTTTTTTCCTAAATATTGTGAGCTGCACAATAAAACCACAGGATTTGCACTCAAGCCTTTTGATTTTTTCATTTTAATAATTTAATTTTAAAGCAAGTAATCTGTTGCAAGTGGAATTTCACTGATTTTGTTTAACTGGCAGAACATGCTGAGTGAGTGTTCTTGACACTCTTAGCTTGATGTAATACCTACCTTGAAACCTTTAGTTATTCTCAATATTTTAAATAGAGTTTGAGTGTTCTTGTCATACATGTATAGCATACTTTCTCTACTACATCTTTTTATAAACTGATGTCCTGTGTAATGACTGATGTATGTTTTATCTTTAATTCTGTTAACCAGAGTCACGTTTTCCCGGAGATGTTCATTCTTAGCATTGGCTTAGGGACCATTACACATACCACCTTTTTTCTATATACACACTTTCTATGCTAGATTAACAGGAGAATTAAGGTTTTCATATTTTAACAGGAATTAAACACAATTTTCACTAATTGCTGTGGGTAGCCTGTTAAAATCCCATAGCTGTTTGTTGTAAACCTGAGACGAAATGGTGATTCTAGTAAGTTCTGCAGAGCCTCTAGTCTTGTTCTTTATCTATAAATCAAAGCAAATTATGAAGATGGTACACCGGACTAAGCTTCTGCGTCCTGATCTGTTGTCCTTTACTATTGCAAACTGTTGGAAAAAATGTTGAAAACTCAGACAGTGGATGTCCCACGTAAGATGAAATATTTTTTTGTCAAGATGGAAGCGTTAGTAGTACTTCAGCCTGATGTAGTGAGTAGTGCTCTTGCTCCTTGCGGAGTTTGCATTTGAAATCTTCTGGGATGGTCTCATGTGATGTTCCTTAGTGCAGGACAGTGACGTCTTCTAGAAAAGATACTCGGAGATGCCCATAGTGGCAGGAAAGCATTTGCAATAAAATTTTAGGATTAAAAATCTCTTCCCAAGAAAATGAAATGCCTGTGTTAGAAACTTCTGAAGCAAGATCATGTAGAAGTCCTGGAAGAGATGTTGCGATGTGTAGTGCTGCATGGAAAACATGACAGTGGGACTGCTAGTATCTTTATCTTTCGAGTTATTACTGTGTAGGTTGATTTTACTTTTGTTGTGTGAAATAGCCCACAGACATCACCTATAAGTAAGCTCTGTATTAGGACATTAAAACCAGGAAATCGGTTGGTTCTGCAGAAGCTGGGTAAGTAATTGCATTGCTTTGTCTTTAAGAGTGTATGTGACATTGAGTGTTGTGTTAGTTCCAAGTAGAATAGCGTTTTATTCCTGGAAATAAAGTGGTACATGAATGAACAAGAGGTCTTAAAATGTCTATGCACTTTTCTAATTATGTGCAAATTCCTGAATTTGTCTTAATCTTTTCAACAGGATTGATCGCAAAATGTCAAGTGCTCATACAAATTATAGACTGGATGAAGCACAGGCTATAATGAGTGAGCTTCGAACCATAAAGAAAGCTATATGCACAGGTGAAAAAGAAAGGCAGGACCTTATGCAGGTAAAAAATACGCAACTGAACAAATAGCTGCTAAGAAGTAATAACCTACCTCTATTTTCTTGTTTGTAACAGCATTGGGGTTACCAAGTTTAAATAAGGAAGTGGGTGGCCTAAACTGATTTTTCTGTTTGATAATTGCTAATAGCAGGCAGCTTAAAAGAGGTAAGTAGTCATTGTCTGTACTGTGAACATAAGACTTTATATGCATTTCATATTTATGTCTTGGATAATGTGCTATTACATTTAGATCGATGTCTTTATTGAATGTAGCTTTCTATTGCTATATTGTATTGCTATATCAAAGACTACTATGGAGTAATTATGTTGCATTTAAAAAAAAATCTTTAAGTTTTATGGTACTTGTTTTTCATTTTGTTTAATGTCTCCTTGTATTACCTATAATGAAGTAGGACTGAAGTCATGAGCTAAAATGTTTTACCAGTTTGTCTACCATGATTTTTTCTTTTATAAGCATTTCACAAAACTGGATCTCTGTGTCACTATGCCACATTTGGCAGTTCTCCTTTTTTTTTTTTTCCCCCAAACTCTCCACGTAAGTACCCCTATCAAGACACATGTTAATTTTAAACGTTTTCACAAAACCCTCAGACTATGGTTAAATTCAATATATACAGAAACCGTAATGAAACCTTTAAATGAATCAGTGCATGAGGATTGTGGGGAGATACATGCCTGAGTAGTGATCAGACTTGTGAATGGATTCTGCATCCTGCTCCGAGCTCTCAGTTGCTATGTCTGCGTCGTTAATGTGATGAGAGCTTGATGAAAGAGCCACAACTCTGCCACCACAGGGACTTCAGTATAGACTTAACCAAATATGCTGCAGATACAGAGGGGTGTCAAGGACAGTTCCCTTCACCCAGTCTTCTAACTGCTATATTTGTTACCTACATTTTTGGGACCATACTAACTTAATACTGACATTCAAACATTTTCTTTCATTTTTCTCTGCAGTAGTGTTTCACTGGTATTTTTTTAATTGTTAAATGATATGTGTAGCTTGTAATCTACATATAATGAATACCCATAGTTATCCAATTATTCAGTCTCCAAAGCATTACCCAAAGGTCAGCTGATGGACCACAAATCCTTGCTCAAGTAGACAGAACACTTAAGTCACTGTGAAAAGTTTCTGCCTTGGCAACTTTTAACATATTTGATATTTTGTGTTGGCCAAGTGTCGAAGTGATTCTCAGTCTTCCACATGCCTGGCTAGCAAGAAGTGATTAGAAAGGCGGT
>VYZV01021210.1:18264-32695 GCA_013401275.1 Pandion haliaetus
GGTATATATCATAATTCATGCCTTTAACACTTATCCTCTGTTGTCACAGAGTGGTTTGATTTGGGGAAGAGCAAACACTTCTCCAAAGGTTAAGAATATGTTTATGCATGTATCCTAAATTTCTTATGCTCTACCTAGGTTGGCTTTAGGTTAAAAATCCAAGCTGGCCTTCTAACTATAACTTGCAATATATCACTGTGAAAGAGAAGCATGAAAAGCACAGCCATACAAGTTAAGACTGGCACGTTCAGACTTCATCTTGCTCTCAAGGGTTTGAGAACAGACCCAAAGCATTAATACTCTGTGAATGTGCAAAGCTCAGTTTCTGCTGAATTCACAAAATTAACCCAGTAACTTTAAAACAGAGTCTAAAGCTGAAAATTTTTGTATAGCTTCAAATCAAAGTCAATTTTTACCGGTAGAGGAGGTACTACTCAGTTCACCAAAGCTCAAACTGAACTGCTTTTTTACAATTCACAAATTGAAAAGAGAAGATAAAGTTTTACAAAATGTAATATTCAAACTCTACAAATACAACAGTTGGAAGAGAAATGTTAAAGATGTCATAGAATCAAACTATTAGAGCAAAACACATATTAAAGTAAAAATTATCTGCCATTTTGGAGACGAGTTGAGCCTAGGTGCGAAGTTAAGTACCTACTTCAGGCTATTGCTTTCTCTCTATCAACGCTGAGGTGTGTGTCTCATGCTCTGGCATAAGGGAAATATATTTCCTACACCTTGTGAAAGATACGGAACAGAGGGGACACCAAATGGCAAATCATACATTAACTGTATAATTGAGAAGGGATCTATAGTACAGGCTGTGGCTGGGGAATGCATCTTTCATCGGGTGGTGTCTTTCCAGCAGAAGACATAATCTCAAGGTATTTCCAACGCTTTGGATTCTTCCCTCACTCCACACCTCATCAAGCCAGTTGCTGTGGATTTGTATTTCATCTTCCAAATTAAAGGAAATTTAGTAAGAACAGAGTAATTTTATTGTTTCTCTCCCTTTCCAATTATTCTCGTGATATTACGTATAGGTAGCAAAGGAGTGGGTCAGGTAACTGGATCTTTACACATGATTTAACTGAGGTACATTTATACGTTCTCTTTCCTAGGCTTACCGTAACGACATAAGAGAATTATTTTATAACAAGAATGCTATTTTTAGATTGCTTTTATCTTGAGATGTTTACTCAGTGAAAATTTTTCCTGGGTAAAATTCACCACTGTTTATTTTCTACTTGGTTAAATTAAGAAATAATGAACAACATCCAAAAACCCCTCTGCCTTTAAAATAGTGCGAAAGCACTAAGACCTCATTTTTACCCAGATATTCCTGGCTTGCAAAAACTGGAGAAAAAAAATGGATCTGTGACATGAAAATTGGTTGCTGTAAATGAACTGCAAGAAGTTTATTTTCAGTTCTTAGTTGTCTCCAGTCTCTAAACCCTTCTATGTACTGGAACTTTATTTGGTAACAGAGAATGGGTTTTTGGAGTCTTTTGTTTGTGTTTCCCATTTGGATTAAAGCTGTATAGCTAGATAACTCTGGGTCTTCCTGGACTTTCTTTTTTAGGTGTACTTTGAAATGCGGAGCCAGAGGGTTTTTACGCTTTATTTCTGGATTTACATAGTCTTCGGAGGAAAGTGGCTGATTTCCACCAGCAGCCTATATCAGTACTACTACTGTCAACTAAAAATTTGATGAGTTGTAGAAACTGAAAGTATTAATAAGACAGCAGTTGAGGTCTTGGAAGGTTACACACATGTATGGATGAAGAAGCAGGAGATATACTGGAGTCCTTTCTGCCTTCATTCTTTTCCTTGACTGAGAGTCAATTTTTGTACAGGAGAAAAAGGACTGAAAGATGAGAATGCAGAACTTGTTATGGCAGGAAAAAATTATACATAACATCCTATTTATGCCATTATTCTGTGATTAGCATAGGTGAGGTTGTGGCTTTTATTCCTATTATCAATTTATTCACCTAGAAGTTAGGATGGAAAATGATACTGCGTATCTACTGTTTACCACAGTTTTCTGTTCATGACATTTCATATAAATTACATTTTCTTCCCTTTATTGATATTCACTTTGGCTGTAGCAATGCCTTACTATATTAAAAAGCAAACCCAAACTCACAAAGGCAAATAAGAAGGCTCCTGATGATCATAATTAAACAAGTTAATTCCTTCGAGAATTCACTCAGTCTTTGAAGTCCAGCAATACCTGATTGCCGTTTTCATTTACTGTAAAAAAAGCCTAATACTTTCTGTGAAGTAAAAGTAGTCATTCCCACTAGGAGAAATATTGCTTGACTATACTCAAAGGAAGTCTTCTTTCCAACAGCCAGCCCCACAATCTACAGAAGCATATTAGCCCTCATAAAAAGTCATTAACGTTTATAGATAAACTCTAAAGAGAGAAACCAACGTGCACATATAATAAAAGAAAGAGAATGAATCCTTGTATCTGTACATAAAAATCCTTTTCATGCCAATGCAAGTTTGCAGAAGAGAAGAAGAATATTCAACAAATGCATGACAGGGACCAAAAAATGTTCAGAAAGGTACATGACTTCAGGAGGACTGAAAGACTGATTTCTTCCTTAAGCTATAACCAATTTTGAAAAACAGGAGGTATTATTTATTGCCAGAATTAAGACCCAGATTCTCAAAGCTACATATGTACCGATTCCCAAATCAATAAGCACGCTTCTAAATCAAAGACAAGCAGGTGCCTGGATGGGAACTAAACAATTATAATACTTGTCGGGACCTGGCCCTAACATTCTTTCTGATTCTTATCCAGAAGTCTCGGTGGGGCCAGGCCTGGTGCACCCTCCCCACTGCCCCTGGACAGGGTTTGGCTACTGGGGCAGGGCTGGCCTGGCCTCAGCTCAGCACCCCGTGGGCAGAGCAGGGAAACTGCATGGTGATGAGTGAAGGGAGACATTTATGGAAAGGGCTGTAAGAACCTGGGACTCGTCCCCTTGCTCTGGGCAGTGCTTTTCAGCCCTGACCATAGTCCCCAGGCTGGCCCTGGGCCCCACTGAACCAGGCACCACCTCCACCCCATGCCATCCCAGGGGCTGTCTTCCCAGCTGGACCTGGGACCTGTGGCAGCACCTGGGGATGGCCGGGCTGTGGCTGACCCCAGTCGCTGTCCCCAGCCCAGCATGGCTGTCTTTGCTCGTGGCTGCAGAATGGGTCTGGCCAGGGAGGGAGGGCACTGTACTACCCCATTGTCGCAGGGAGCCAGTCTGGAGACGCGAGCCGAGTAACAACAGTATACCAATACAGCTAGGGTTGTTCTCCCTTTAGTGCTCACACAGCGTATTTTTATACCTTAAGCTACTAGTCACAAGCTATGCACGCGCCTCAGGCTACAATACTACTGGCTAATGTCTTCCTATCACGCACCCGGAAGGGAGCGTGATAGGCGTTCGTCTTCAAATCCTGCATCCCAACTCCTCCTGCATTACAGTTAACACATCCTGCTAAACATCCACATGTTACATAACGCAAGCGACCCCAAGGACATTACGCAGCGACTTTGTCCTTCACTATCAGTCCTGGATTGTCCAAACCTTGCAGTATTATTTCATGGCCGTTCTCTGCAAGGAATTCCTCCACACCCCATGGACCTCCAGACCTCACCAGGCCACCCTCAGACAGGTTTCACCCTGGAAAGTGGGTCTGGAGGAGAGTTCTGGTGTCAGGAGCCGGGCCCTTCTCATGTGGGTCCAGACCTGAACAAAAGCCACGACTTAAGCCATGCTGAACAGGATTTGCCATTATCTGTGCCGACAGTCAGTTGTGGTCAGGACCACAGTTGACAATACAAGATGGCTAATCACATTTTGATTTGGAAGGAAGCCCAGCAGAGTGAAGACTGATGTAATAGCAGTCAATAGTATTAAACATGGCAGAGAGGTCTATCTGAAGACGTATGGATGTGATTGTCTCTCTTGTCTAAGGACAGAAGAAAATAATTCAGCAAAGCAACAAGTTTTGCTTCAGTATTGTGCTCTAGCCTGAGAGGGCCCTAGGATACCGGCAAGTGATGGCTGGTCCTGGTGGCTGGCCCAATAACTTCTAACCATGAAATACAGTAAGTAAACTAGGGCAACAGTGAGGAAAAAAACCACAACAAGGCACTTACCTTCCCAAAGAATGAATTGAGAATAAAGAAAGGAAAGAGTTAGATTCCAGTTTATATTTTCAGTCAAGTGCTTTTGTTGTTTACCTTGAATAAACCCTTTCTTGCTAGATTTGAGAGCTCAGGAAAGTAAAGTCGGACAATCCAGGAAACTGAAGTATTTTATGTACACACCCTGGGATACAAAATTATTGCTGGGTGGGTGAACTGCTGCAGTACTAGCCCATTAAAGAGACGATTAAGAATATGAAATCAAGGAGAATCTTTCATGGTTCTGTATGTGCCTTCTATTACTTTTCCATAGTTGTTAGCACTTTAAAAAGATGAGAGCAAGTTTAATATATTTTTTCCAGCATAAGGCTACCAACATAGCAGTTATTTTTAAGTTTACCCTAATGTCTGTGCCCAATTTGTTTCAGTGATGACATACTATAATACCTATGCTATGTCATTACCGGGACTATCTAAAGGAGTGAGGCTGCCAGTCACATGAATTCCTGGGCCTGGAGGGGGGCTGTGCTATGGATAAGTATGCATTAGGGAGTGGAGCGATGCCAACAAAATTCACTTTACCCATGACATAAACCAGATTCAAGACCAGTTCTGTATGTAATCTTCAGAGAAGTGGTTCCTTCTTGATAAAATTATGAAGCTATATTACAAATTGTATTCATTTTTGCTTCAAGGAGCTTGAAGCTCTACATTTCAGTTATATAATATTTTTCAACCCTGGTATGTGTGGGATTAAATTTATATTCTGTAGTAGAAAGTAATTAAAAATAATTTAAAACAACATATCTCGGAGGTTTTCTGAATACAGTAGTTAGTCCTTTAAGAAAACAGACTTGATATACCAGCCACATTTGAAATCTGTGGCTAAGGTAAACAATCACCGTTTAGAAATGACTACTGATCCACATATATATAGACAGCTAATCAGCAGTTTGCAAAGTAAAAATGCCCTTCTCAAGTTGCCTTTATCTTTTTTTTCCTTTTCTGCCCAACATATCCATTTTTGCTATAGTAATCCATTTCTACTGTAAAGGAGCGCTAGGTACTGCTTTAGGTGAACAACTCAATCCACCTAGGCTGACTTAGAGCAGGCCATCCGTGACAACACTAATAAATTGTGCATGAAATTGATTTAATCTATATATGAGACATAATTTGTCCTGCAGAATGGTGTGTGGGCAGTTCAGTCATGTTTTTATTTCATTTGCTATTCTGTGGCCTGCTTTGCTGTATATTTATTACAATAATTTCAATTTTCTCAACAGAAAAAACCTCACCCAATTTCTTCTGAGATTGTTTTTCTATTCACTTTTATTTTTACCAAGGACAACACAAATATCTGAACTGAGATGTCATTTATGTTCCTTTCCGTCTCAACCACTCTCAGCCCTGAAGTCCTCCACTTACAATTTTGCTCCATCCATAGAGCATACCCAGTAGGATGCTCTCTTGGTCTCAAATAAAATTTATCAGTGTCAACAAGAAGATCCCTATCAACTGTAGTTGGTGCTAGTTCTGGACTTCTCCGCCACTGTATACTTGGTATGGAACTAAGTCCTCACACAAATAACATGAGACAGAATGACCCATTGAGAAGAGAACATTGCATTTTCAGCATTCATGTGTTCCAGTAACGTGGACTGATAAAATATGAACCTTGGGTGATGTATATATCTTGTGTTTACCTGCTTGACAATGGTTCTTGTACTCTACTGCTGCTCTCAATGGTTGGTGTAAAGGAAATTCTCCTGCTACCAAGTGTGTAATATTTGTCTTTATAAATGGGTCACTGAGATTAAGTTCACAAAGTGGTTGTTAGTTTGAACGTGGTATTAAATTTAATCTAAGGATTTTATACTCTGCTAATCCTGAGATTTAAAAAAATATTTAAAAAGCATACATACACCCACATATACATAAATATTTTTAAAAATTTGAATAACTTACTTCTCCTACTGTCGTGGTTTCAGGTCAGCTCAGCTGGTAACAAAGCACCACGAAGCCGCTCACTCACCCCCCACCCCCTCGCCTGGCCACGGGATGAGGAGAAAATCCAAAGGCAGGCTCGTGCGTCGAGACAAGGACTGGGAGGGATCACTCCCCACTTATGGTCACGGGCAAAAGACAGGCTCAACTTAGGGAAGAAACAAAAGCAATTTCATTTACTACAAATCAAAACAAAAACAAAACACAAGGGTATTATGAAGGGAAACCAAACATCAGAACGCCTCCTCCACCCCTCCCGCCTTCCCGGCTCAGCTCCATTCCCGGTGCTTTCTACCTCCTCCCCCCGGCGGCGCAGGGGAACAGGGGATGGGGGTTGAGTCAGCTCGCCGCACATCGTCTCTGCCGCTCCTTTCCTCAGGGGGAAGATTCCTCACTCGTCCCCTGCTCCACCGTGGGGTCCCTCCCACGGGAGACAATCCTTCACCAACTTCTCCAACGTGGGTCCTTTCCACGAGCTGCAGTTCCTCACAAACTTCCCTGGCACGGGTCCTTTCCGCGGGCTTCAGTTCTTCCCGAACTTCCCTGGCGCGGGTCCTTTCCGCGGGCTACTCTCCCGTCTCACACTGCTCCAGCGCAGTTTTTACCATGGAGGCACGGCCATCTTCGGGAGCCTCCGCTCCACCGTTCACCCCCATGGGCTGCAGGGGGACAGCCTGCCTTCTCACCACGGGCTGCAGGGCCATCAGCCTCCTCAGGCGCCCCTCATGCCCCTCCTTCTTCACTGACTCCAGTATCGGCAGAGTTGTTCCTCTCAGGTTTCCCAACCCTCACACTACTGGTTCCCCTTCTTAAATCTGTTCTCCCAGAGGCGCTACCACCATCACTCCCTTCCTAGAGGCAGGTCCGACATTTTGGCACGTCCGACATTTTGGCACGGCGAATATTCCAGCAGCTTCTTAAAGGGGCCGCCTCTGCAGCCCCCCTCCCCTGCCACCAAGGAAAACCGCTCCACACAAACCCATAACACCTACCGTAGAAGGAATCCACATATTTAACTGAAGAAACTGTAAAACAATCCAATGGTACAAAACCGAAATCAGAAAATAGATCAAATCGAAGTTCAAGAAAATTCGAAACAAACATTACAAAACCTTATGCTTGACGACACCATACAGATAACATACTAATAAAGGAAAAATAACTTCCACCATAGGATATGATAAATAAAATTTCAAAACCTTTCTTATACAGGAAGCCAGACTAGCTGATTACAACTCCAGACCATTCTTTCAAATGCTTATTTTTTTAAGAGCACAACAAAATTTCAGTGGGGTATATTTCCTTTTGAAGCCCAGTTCTTAAAACACTGGCTCTGAGCCTTGTGTAACATGAACTTCAACACAACACAGCTGTTTCAACATGTTCATGGCAGATCCTCTTCTAAAGCCTCATAGTTCCTCACAGCTCTTATTTGCAGGCAATTTTGTTGCTTCTGGAAAAGGCAGAACCATATATTAAGGACTATAGGGAACCTGGCACAACTGTTACCTTGCTTATTTTATATATGAAGGCATATAGATAGATTTAATTCAATTCTCAGTTCAGTTGCATTCAATGTACTCAAGATCAGTTTTGGTGAAGCCACCAATAGATAAGTAAAGGATAAGTGTTTGGATGCTTTTGCAGTCGCAAGTCTGGCTTAAATCTACTTTGAGATTTAGTCAGAGTATATATATTAAAGCAAAATATATATCTCAAAATGGAAAATTTTGTTTGATTCATGATATAGGTTTTCAACATTAAGAAAAACTTCTGTAAATTTACTATTTTATTGACAATTATTTGCTTAAACAATTACACTAAAGTCTTCTAATATTTGTTCTTTCACACTGGACCTCTCTGGTGAAGCGATAAACTTGAGGCTTGAAAATACCTTTTTACTTGTATTGTTGCCAGTCCATGTTCCATAAGAGCCATCCATTAGTCATACCTTTCTGTCACTTCATCAGGCTTCCTGGAATTTCTTCCAATAGCTTTTAATTCTTCTTCCATTTGGCAAGAAACATGATTTGGGGAAGCCATGACCTAGCAGTCATCACTCAGGTCAATGATAATTTAACTATCCTCTCTCTAGAGTAATCAAAGGTTGTTTCCTAATTTTTTAAAATATACCAATTCTGTTTCTTTCTCTATTAATTGTTTTTTTAAAAATGCTGTTTTTCTTGTGCAAATATCTTCAGAAACTCTATGTCTTCTTCCAACGAGTTTTGTCTGAAAACTTGGGCTTATAGGAAGAACCGTAATTTCTCTGGTTGTTAATCAAAGAAATGAAATAAATCTTTTTATTCATAGCACCTTCCACTCTTCTTTAATTTTTAATTTGTTTTTCCTCTACTTCATTTTTCTTATGCTTAAATAGTAACTTCACTGTTTTCTCCTATTTGCTCCATGAAGTTACATTACACTTTATTTATATTTTCCTACAGTAAGGCTTTATTGTTGCTGGGTTTTGGATTCCCTTTTTTTTTAGTTGTGTTTTTTATGTGTGTATGCACACATACATATATATATATATATGTATACATATATGTACTGAAAATAAGAATGTTGAACCTTTAGTTTAATGCGTAAACCTTGTTTTCCCCACTATTTGTTTTTGGTTCCGTAGGTAGGATACAGATATAATTACTTTTTGGGGGGTTTCAAATAAAAATTCACTTAGCAGTCCAGTTCTGGTTTGGTTCCAGTTCAGTTCCAGGCCCCCCAAATTACAATTCACTGTTGTGGTGGTTTGACCCTGGCTGGTTGCCAGATGGCCACCAAAGCCACTCAGTCACTCCCCTCCACAGCTGGCTAGGGGAGAGAAAATATAACAAAGGGCTTCCGGGTCAAGATAAGAACAGGGAGAGATCACTCACCAATTGTTGTCACGGGCAAACCAGACTCAACTTGGGGAAAATAATTTATTACCGATCAAATCAGAGTAGGGTAAGAATAAAACCACCAAATCTTAAAGCACCTTCCCACCCATGCCTCCCTTCTCCCCAGGCTTAACTTCACTCCTGAATTCTCTACCTCCTCACCAACAGCTGTGCATGGGGATGGGGAATGGGGGTTGTGGTCAATTCATCACACATTGTCTCTGCCGCTCCTTCCTCCTCATGGGGAGGACTCATCATACTCTTCGCCTGCTCCACCGTGGGGACCCTCCCATAGGAGACAGTCCTTCACGAACTTCTCCAATGTCAGTCCTTCCCATGGGCTGCAGTTCTTCACGAACTGCTCCAGCATGGGTCCCCCGTGGGGTCACAAGTCCTGCCAGAAAACCAGCTCTAGTGTGGGCTCCTCTCTTTCCACAAGTCCTGCCAGGAGGCTGCTCTAGTGCGGGCTTCCCATGGGGTCACAGCCTCCTTCAGGCATCCACCGGCTCCGGTGTGGGGTCCTTCATGGGCTGCAGGTGGATATCTGCTCCACCGTGGATCTCCATGGGCTGCAGGGGGACAGCCTGCCTCACCATAGTCTTCACTATGGGCTGCAGGGGAATCTCTGCTCTGGCACCTTGAGCACCTCCTCCCCCTCCTCCTTCACTGACCTTGGGGTCTGCAGGGTTGGTCCTCTTACATGTTCTCTGGCTACAGTTTCTATTGTGCGGTTTCCCCCCGCCCCCACTACTTTAATACGTTATCCCAGAGACATTATCACCGCCGTTGCTGATGGGCTTGGCCTTGGCCAGTGGCAGGGCTGTCTTGTAGCCGGCTGGCATTGGCTCTGTCGGACATGGAGGAAGCTTCTGGCATCTTCTCACAGAAGCCACCAATGTAGCCCTCCAGTTACCAAAATCTTGCCATGCAAACCCAATACATTCCACCCCTCGCCTCTCTGAATCACATATTTAAGAATTATCATTAAAATCCACATTCATCACAAAAACTTCACTAACATCAATAAAAAAGAATTTCCCATGCCCAAATCAAAATAACATCATCACAACACCAAACAAAAGCGAACAATTTACACACAATCCACCCCTCATCCCTTCACCACAATTGCAACATAAATTCCCCACAATCATTCAGCTCTTCACTTTCTAGCTGTGTTCAGTCCATATTTTGCCCGTTACCTCTCCCAATTACTATCTTTATCTCAAATTCCTCATGCTGTACATTGGAAGCCAAAAAGTACTGTGGTGGGTTGACTTTGGCTGGATGCCAGGTGCCCATCAAAGCGCTCTATCACTCACCTCCTCAGCAGGACACAGGGGGTGAGAAAATAAGATAGAAAAAGTACTCATGGGTCAAGATAAAGGCAGTTTAAGAAAACAAAAGCAAAGGCCGCATGCAGAAGCAAAGGAAAACAAAAGATTTATTCTCTACTTCCCATCAGCAGGTGATGTCCAGCCACTTCCCAGAAAGCAGGGCTTCAGTATATGTAGCAGTTGCTCTGGAAGACCCTCCCCCCCCTTAGCTTTTACTGCTGAGTAGATGTCATACAGTATGGAATATCCCTTTGGTCAGTTTGGTTCAGCTGTCCTGGCTATGTCCCTTCCCAAGGTCTTGCCCACCCCCAGCCTACTGGTGAGGGGGGAATGTTGGAGAGACAGCCTTGATGCTGTGCAAGCACTGCTCAGCAGTAGCCAAAACACTGGTGTGTTATCAATGCCTTTCTAGCTACCAATGCACAGGACTATGAGGGCTGCTATGGGGAAAATTAACTCTATCTCAGCTCGACCCAATAGAACTTTAAATGTGCTTTACTCCCTGAAATATCTGGTTTACATTGCTGGGTTCAGTTCTTTCAGTGTGAAGCAGAAATCTTCGCTAAGCTTTCACAAAGCTCCTAGCAGAGCTGAGTTGGAAAATGCTGCTTGCTTACTTGTTTTGGCATACGTCTGCAATTGAAAGTTGGAACATGATAAATCCCTGAAGCTTGCACGAGCAGAAAAAAAAAACAACTGAAGAAGAAGGGGAAAGTGAGAAGATAAAGTGACTGTTAGAGCAAGAGAGTTCTGAAGGTATGCATTAAATATTATCTGGTATATATATACTTGCAAATGATTCTCGTGAGTTCATCCATGTGGCAAATGCTGATGTATTGACTTTAAAGTTCCCCATGAATGCATTTTTTAGTCTAAAGTGAAATCTCACACCAAAAAAACACTTTTATTTAGAGTGTGAGAAAGTTTCTCTTGTCTCCTAGCCTTTCCCTGTTCTCTTTACCTCCCAACCACAAGAAATATTAATTTCTAAAAAACTGTTCAGGAGCTGCTAGGAAGCTTTCTGGCTATGTCTCAACAATGTGACAGTGTTCAGGTGTTGCAATGGTTCTGCATTGTATTTCAACAACTGAATATGTTACTTACCGTACATGAAAGGTAGAGTTACTATTCAAGACATAATGTCATCTTCTTCCATTGACATAACTAAATAAATCTTAGAGTATAGGTCTATTTTTTTAGCTTACCTCCAGACTATTTTTATTACAAACAGTATGAGGCAGACTTCAAGCAATGGAGGCAAGAGTGTTGTTTCAGGTCATGAGAGGCATATGTATCTCTCAGACCCACTGTCATTATAGCATATACTCCTTTGGCTCCTTGTGTTTGACGCTCTTTTTAGGTGTTAAAATATCTACCTTCTCCTAAGCTTAAAATTCTGCAAGTTTTTTCTTTTCACCTGAATTTTTCTTCTGTCTTGACATTTATTCTTCAGCCCTTTCATCCATCAGTATGTTGCCCCTTCTCTTTTCCTCAGTTTCCATGTCTGTATACTTTGTGTGCAGAAGTTTTTATTCTTTCCCTTCTGTTCTTTTATTTTAGTATGAGTGCTTCTCACTTCCCACCCACTCTCAATTTTTATTGATTTCATTCTCCATTTGTCACCTACATTTCCACTACCCCAATGCATTTTTGCCCCGTTATTACCACTCCGGAGCAAAGTAAAATCCACTAGCTTTCTGACCAAATTAGTGAACATGCTGAATAATATAGGTGAGAGAACTTATGCTACATTTCATTAGTTCCCTTGAAAATGGGAACTGATGAGGAAGGATAAGGGAACTTCTGGATTGGTGAAAAGAGCCAGGATAACGTAGCCTGGTCCTCAGTAGTTTCCACATCAGTAGCTACAGACAGACATAGTTTAAACCATTTCCAAAGCCTGCTAAGTAATCAAGACTGAATTGTTCTGCAAGCTGGGATAATTTCATTTCTGGCAGGGCTGAAACAACCAGTATTTCTATCTTCCTCCCTCACAAAACAATCTGTTGCAGACATACCCCAGTTCATCAACATCTTCCTAGGAGGGAATCTCTAAAAAGAAATACTGAAAGCTTTTCCCTGAATTTTCTGTTGAGCAGGTGGGCTGTAGAATGGATTTTGTTTTGTAGATATGTTTTGGATTGTTTGTGAAAGCTGTTTGTTACCATGCCATCTGATGGACAATTTCTCAATGTGCCATCACAAGTAGTTCATTGGCTTTCACCGCAATGTTTCTTCTAATGTGAATAGGCCTAGGAGAAATTCATCACTGCAATGTATTATTCATGTTGATAAAAAAGTCTGCAAAGTATTTCAAAAGATAAAATAGCGATATTGTGTGCTCAAGGGCCCTTTTACATTTTTGTACCCATGTTTATCACTCTGTTTCCTAAGATATCTTTTCCCCTAAAGAAACTAGCATATGTGTCAGTCTTCCAGCCCTCAGATTAAAACAACAAAAAGAAATTATTTCTGTCCCTTATACCACCATGTTCTGATGAAGATTCTTCAGGACTTGTTCTCCTTCATTCGGTGTAGCAGGAGGACTTAAATGTGGTAAGCTTACCTGCTTAAAGCACAGAAATATTGGTGTATTACCAGTCATTACTAGAAACTGTACTGCAGGTGATGATTTTGATATGGAGCCAGGCAAAAAACAACATGCAAATACTGCATTTCTTCATTTCTTACTCCTAGTGAAATTTTTTTTTTTTTTTTTTTTGGGGGGGGGCAGCGGCAGGGAGTGTTAAGGAGTTTAGTCACATAACATTTTAATATCTGGCAGCCTTCTACAATTTCACCTAGGGCAGGGAGGAATAATTTACAGAATCACAAAATAGTTTAGGTTGGAAGGCACCTCTTGAAATCATCTAGTACATCCCTGTGCTCAAGCAGGGTCAGCTAGATCAGGTTGTCCAGGACAGCATGCTGTTGGGTTTTTATTATCTCCCCCTTGAGCCTCCTCCAGACTAATGGGTCTCAGATCTCTGCTTCTCCATATATGAAAGATGCTCTAGTCCTTTAATCATCTCGGTGGCCCTGTGCTGGACTTGTTCCAGTAAGTTCCATCCTTGATTTTCCTTAGCTCTAGATCACACTGGTCTGCAGGCAAACTATTGCTCCACCCAAAACCATTACATCAAGAACTTTATAACTGCCCAACCTTTTTTTTTCTCTTCTATCAAAAAATTATGTAGATATAGATTAATGATTTTAAAGCCTTCAAATCCAAATCTTATAACTACATATACAAGCTTATAAAGATATTAACATTTAATAACATTTCTTTCAATATTATTAGATAAACAACAAAGTAGTAAAAGAACTACATATTACTGCACACTGAACAATTTTAAAAAGTTCACTGGCAAAGAACTGCCATTTGTTATCCTTAATTTGATAGTGCTTTTGCAATCAGCCTTGAATTAATTTGGGAACCTAAATTCTGCACAGACATCCTGTAAGCAACCTTCTGTGCTCAGATAGAGCTTATGCAGTCTTCGAAGCTGATTCTAAAACCAGACCCACTGTCCTTAAGACTGACACCTGTAAATGCAACCTCAGGTGCAACCGGAGAGCGCTTCACAGAGCATGTGATGTCCTGCATACCCTAACAGACCTCTGTGCCACAAGGCAGCTTAATATGCCATGAGGCACTCCCAGACAAACCATATGCATGCTGCCTGCGGGCTGTCTACAGGCTATCAGTGCAGAAGGAAAGTTGATGTTTCAGGCAGAGTGCCATACTCACATCTACTCTTTCAGAGAGAAACCACTATTGGGATTTTGCACAGGTACAGGGTCTGCCAGAACCACAACTCGCAGCAAGTTTAGAATATAAATAACTACATTAGGGATCTTTTTCAGTTTCCATATGACTGAAAGACCCTTAGTGCTCTCACCTGAAGAAACCAAACACAGTCTTGTGAACTATTAAGATTTTATCATGAGTCTTATAGTGTCTGCAGATTTTCTTGAAAACCTCAGCTTCCCGAGACAGGTCTTTTATGAACACTTCCGCTCCCTGCCCCCCCGCCCGCCCTTTT
>VYZV01021211.1:0-13780 GCA_013401275.1 Pandion haliaetus
ACTCCAGGACAAAATATAGTTGTATAAATATACATCTATATAAAGAGATTAAATACCAGTGTAACAAAAACTGGCATGATGCTCTCTCGGTGGCCAGCCCTTAATGGGGAAGTAGATGATTCTAAATGGTTGAGCAAATAAAGCTTATTTTGGTTTAAAAAAGAAAATTAAATAAAAAATGTATAAATGCAAAAAAGAACCTAAGATCTTATTAATACCAAAACAAAAATAATAGACAAGAATTTATGTGGATAAAGCTGGCCACTCACGTTAGCTGGTCCAAGTGTTCTTTGTACCTGAGAACTTAAGATTTCAGCAAAATAAAACACTTTCAATATATTTGTACCAGAAAATTAAAGGAGATTTCAGATATCAAAATAAATAGGAATTTAAAAAAATCATAATATTTAATTGGTAATAGGTAAAATGTCAATAATAATAATAACAATAACAATAATAAATATTATTAAATAATAATATGGTAAACTGATTGTTTCTATTAAGACAAAGTAGTATATGAACACACAGCAGGTGAACAGCAGGTGATGTCTATAGTCTTTATCCTTCTACATCTATGTAATAAGAACACTTTTATCAAAGACATGAGTTCAGAGGGTACAAGAACAGAATGTATTACCTCTGCGTTCATGCACTTGAATCTCCCTGTGTTCTTTATGTTTCTGCCTGGAGCTCCAGTCTTTCTGTCCTTAGAGACATGATTACATTGCATTTCCTGTTTCAATCAAAATTAAAATACCATCCCTCAAGGATTATACTGATGCCCATTTCATACTAATGGGGCTCTGAAAAGGTTTTGAAGACATCTTTTTGCTTAGAAATGTTCACACTTAAACTGCATATTCTGAGTAAATACATCTGTCTGTGTCTCTACTTTGTCAGTATGATCCCCTCAAAAGAAAAATATACTAGTTGCTAGGGTAGGTTCCATGAAGTGGACCTATTAGAAATGAATGCAGGCAAGTACAGATGATAATCTAGTAATTTTTGTTGTAATCTAATGAATATGAGAAGCTATGAAGTTTTTATCTTCTCTTTATCTTGGTAAAGTAGACTTTTTCTTTTTAGCATCAGTGTGGTTTCTGATTATGGCAAATATGACAAGGCCATAACAATAAATTATTTTTTCTGCTATGGCTTACGGAAGTCCTGGTAAAAGCCAGTTTATCTGTTACCTTTACTGCTTATGCTCACTGAACCTGGCTGTAAATTACTAAATTATTTTTAAACATGACCATGAATCATTGGTCAAAACTTATTTTAGTGATCTTCTTGAATAAAGAAGGATTCATCTTATGTAGCTTTAGTTAACTTAAGTGTCTAATCTAAATCAGCTTCCCATCTGCTCATGCTTCGTGACAGCAGAAGGATGTATATCCAGAAGATAATTCTAATGCTCACCTAATACAACTCAAATAATGAAAATAAATTATTTGTTCTCAGCACTTTACCCACTCACATCTCACTGAGATCCTCCCAGGAACCAATGATCCTGGTTCTTCTTTAACTCAGGAGCTATCCTACAAGTAGTCAAACAGGCATTAATTACTCAATTTGCTGTTGACTAGAATAAAACAATAGTGGTGAGGAGAGAAGGTCTTGTTTTCATTTAAGTAAATCCTTTTGCATTATTCTGTCAACAGAAGGTAGAATTAAAGTAAGGACAAGTTATCTTTATACCTGTGGCAGGACATACATATTTTCACCCTGCTAGATATCCAGATTAAGTGGAAGTGATAACCAAGTCCCAAGCAATTTAGGGTTTTTTTTGCCCTTCATCATGATTTTGCCCCCACAGATAATCATCTACTTTCATATGTATATGGGCTGAGCACAAATGTATTAAAAACAAATTCACATAACATGTTCAAAGGGGTTCTGTGCTTGCCTGCATGACAAACTATTTTGGTCTCAAATCTTCATTCAGAAGAAGAGGTAATACTCAATGTTTGCAAATTTCACATTCTTTTAATATTTTCTGCAGTGTTTTCATTATAACTTTTATATATTTTATAAAATCTGACAACCAAATATTTTCTTCTTAAGTCATCCTCCTGTGTCAGGTAGCCTCTTTGGTAATATTCTTGTGTGCCATAATGAATACAACACAGCTCTCTGAAACCCTGACATGTACATCAAAAGTGTAACTTTCACATTTACTCTTGGGCTGTCATCCACCTTCTTTTACCATGCCACTTGCTCCCAGTTGATTATTAAGCTAGTAATATTCAAATTCCCAGCCTCATATCCCATTTGACAGCTCCTCTCCCATTTATAGAAAGGTCATCTAGGTCTCTCTCCTGCCTCTGTGCTTGAGCAACCATGCATAAATCTTTCCTGTCAGATTACTACATGCTGTAACACCTCTAAAGATGAAGACTGTGAGACATATTCCAATGCTTTTCTGTCCTAAACTTTCCCCTCATATCCAGCTTGAACAGGTCAGGTCTTCATGCCATTTGGCAATTACTTCTTGTCCTCTTCAGTTCCACAGGGTTGCTGCTTGCAGTAGACTGAACCGGTTGTCTTCACAAAGTACGTGGTTAAAGACTGCCGAGGGAAGGTAGGCAGTAAAGAAGCAGCAGAGGAGATGTGTGTTATGTAAAGGAGATCCTTAACTGAGGAGAGACCTGGTGTGAAACCAAGGAGGTGTTGTGGAGACTCTTCGGGTATAGGTCAAAGGCAATGCAACACTGATGATGTTGTGATTGAGGTCTTTTACAACCCACCTGACTAAAATGACGTCTCTGAGGCTGTCTACAGACAATTAGCAGGAATCCGCTGATAACAGTCATTGGTCCGTATGGAGGATTTGACCACCTGGACATCTGCTGAACTGGCAATATAATTCTTAAAGTCACCCTAGAAGTGTTTAGAGGGCACTGCTTATGATTTCCTAATGCAAACGCTAGAGGGGTCAACCAGGGAAACACTCTATCTGACCTGCTGCTCAATGAGGAAATGATTTTTAATGTGATCACAGACGGCAGTTTGTGTTGCAGTGACTGGGAGAAGACCGAGATCAAGATTCAGAAAAAGGCTGAGAAGGTAAGCTGTGTAAATGGACTTTAGACTTCAGGACAGCAGATTCTGGCTTATTTAGAGTATTTCTGGGGTAATCCCCTTGGCATTTCCTACAAGGGGCACACAAAACATCTAGCTGACTTTTAAAGAAAGCTTATTTGGAGATTAGGAGCAAACCACTCCATATAGGAAGACCAAGAAATTAAGCCAAAGGCCAGAATGGCTAGGTAGAGAACTTCTTAAAGAAATGGTAGAAGAAATCATACAGGAAGTGAAAATAAGGACAGGAAACAAAGAAAGACTATAAAAGTATTGCTCATGCTGTTAAGGATAAAAATCACAAAGACCAAAACCTGATTAAAGATAACACTAGTTAGGGACATAAAAGGTAACAAGAAGGGTTCTTACAAGTATGATAGTATCAGAAGAAAGTTGACAGAAAATAAATACTGCTGAATGAGAGACAATTGACTGACATGATATGGAAAAGCATAAATTATTTAATGCCTTTTTCACCTCAGTCTTTGCAGGTAAAGCCTACTTTTTCATTGCTGTATATATCGGCCTTGTTTTGGAAGGAGGCAGACAGGAGATCAACAAGTTAGAGACAACTTAAAGAAGTTGGATTTACTCAAGTACAGGGTACCAGATCAAATTCACCTGAGGGTCTTGAAGGAGCTGGCTGAGGTGAGCACAAGGCTACTATCATCTATTAAAATCACAGTAATCCAGAAAGGTCCTCAACAACGAAAAAGGAAAAATTGCATTCATCTTAAGAAGGAAGGGAGATCAGGAGGACTCTAAAACAGGCAACCTCACCTTAGACATTGGAAAGATCACAGATGGCATTCATTTGTAATTCATTTCCAAACACATGGAAGACAAGGCAGTCATCAGGAACAATACACACAGATTTACCAATGGCAAATCATGCTCTTCCAGCCTTAATGACTTCCGTGATGACATGTGGGATCAGTAATGGTGTCCCTTCATCAGGGACATGGATGATGATGCAGAATGTAAACTCAACAAATTTCTGGATGATGTTTTTTTAAGAGGAGTGACTGACATAATGAATGGCAAAAGTTCAAGCCAGCAGGATCTTGGGAAATTTATGGATTGTACCAAGAGAAGCCTCATGAAGTTTAACAGGCAGAAGGGCCAAGCTCTGCACCTGGGGTGGAATAGCTGTGGCTCCTGGGGACTGACTAGCTGAGCAGCAGCCAGGCTGAAAGGACTCGAGGGTGATGGTTGACCACAAGGCCAACAACATGCTCTTGCCCTGAGCTAGATGAACTTTGCAGAATGCTCAGCAGAGGACTACAAGGGGCCTAAAGCACATGACTGACATGGAGAGGTTGAGTAAGCTGAGCTGGTTTTAGTCTGGTAAAGTTAAAGCTAAGGGCCATACTTGAAGTACAGCTGCGAGAATAGCAGAGCTAAACTCTTTGCAGAAAGAGCAGACAATATAAAAGGGACTACACAAGGGATAGGGGCCTTGAAATGTGAGCTGGGCAGATCAGGTTGTACATATGGAAAAATTGCTTCACAGTGCGGCACTACACCAGGATATCCACAGAAAGTGTGGACACACCATCAGAGAAGTTTATGAAGACAAAGCTTGGGTTGATCACCTCCAGTGTGAAACTGGAACAGATTATATCCAGAAATTCCTCTAACCAACATTTTTATCTTTCCTTGGATTCTCCATGGACACAGCTACCCTAACTGCAAAAGTTTGAAAGTTTGAAGGCAGTGTCATGTATGTTTTATATTTTAGCACTTATAAATTCACATTTTGCAGACCTCAGTTCCAGGAACCCAATATTCAGTGTAACCTTTCCTGTTACTTTTCACCATGTCACAATTTAGTTCTTTTAGCTATGGGTCTTATAATGCGTTTTCAGTTCATTTGTGACTGCATCTTTCCAAAACAAAAGGAATTTTCCTACTTTTTTCTTTTTTTTTACTTTTATAAAGATCCCCCTTTTGCCACTCTACATTTTATCATTTCTTGTTTACTCTCTCCTCTGCATACAATAAAAAAAGATGAAGGAATTTTAAATCTTAATTAGAATCTTGTTTTGATGGGAGCTAAGATCCTCTACACTGTCACAAAAGTAAAAATTTTGCAAACTAGAAACGTATTCATTATATAGTGGTGATTTCATTCAGTTCAATTCATTCCATTCAAATCATCACATTGTTAGTTCAAGTGGAATAAAGCCATAACCAGGTATATGGAAACACTTCTCATCCATTCCCAAGATATTCTAAATTAGCTTTTTCTTAGAAAAGTGTGTTTAAACAGCCTACAGCAAAGACAGTGCCTTTAGTTAGGTTTTCCACACAAATACTGAGTATTTACTTTTCCATAAGATAAAATCAGTCCAAGCTACATGATACTAAGTCTGTTAACACAAGACCAATCTGCAATACATGCTTTTCAGAGAAAAGGACAGGGCATACGATCAACAGGCAATGAATTCCCAACAGATGAATTGTTAGTTTTATAATGTCACAGATGATAACTGTAGTTTGAAAACAGAGGAATGAACAAACCAGTGGCTGCTGTTAGCAATATGAAAGCAGATAGCCTTATAGAGGAACTGGAAAAAAAGCAAGCATTTGTTCTAAGAATAAATAGAAAAACAGTTTTAAAACCAAATGTATGGTGTTATTTCAGCAAGAGCACCACAACTGTAACAGAGAGACACACAAGGAGGCAACATTGTACTTAAAAAATTATAATAAATAGAAATTATTTACCTACTTTCCCAGTTACATTTGAAAAACATTATTCTCTATGAAAAAAATCTTACTATATAATTATTTTTGCACAAACTATTAATTGCTATTGCAAAATCTCTTTAAATTGAAACAAATAATAGGCCAAATCAAATAAATTCTATTACATTCCACATTACATATAGATTTTCATTTTGGAATTTTATCTAGTCTAGCCATTCAAAATTAGATTCAAAAGCTTTAAATTCCTTTGACTAGGTCTTCAGGTAGAATTAATTTTAATTGTGAATAACTCTAACAAAATGAATTGCCTACGTTTTCATGGTAACTAATAGGTTTGTTATATGTCCAGCTGCTATCAATTTGGTGTAAGCATATAAAAACACCCTAGTTATTCAAATGCAGGTAATTGAAAGAGAGTTTTTCTAGTCAACATGGGTCTCAGAAGTAAATTATAAGCTCCTCATTCTGATTATTCAGATGGTTTCCATTCACAACTTAGAATGCAAAATGCATTTATCAGTAGAGTATATTTATTCCAGTGTTAAAATTAAGGAAATAAATAGTACACACATTTACTTTAAAGAAATATATCATCAGCACTAATCAATAGGTTGTAAATTATGTTAAAAAGGGAATGTTTTAATTTCTGAGGCATGCATATCTCTGCTTGGCATTATTCTTCTTAATTACTACACATGCTTATTTAAACCTAAGTACCTAAATATCAATGCAACAGGTTAATGGACTAATACGTATGTGAATTTTTAATCATAACATAACTTTCAGGACACCATCCCTTACCTGTCTTAAGACTTTTTTGTTGTGCTTTCCATATGAATGCTCTTGGATAGTTTTGTCAATTTGTTTGGAGTAATAATGGTGCCTCCATAAAGTACACAGTAAATATTACAAAACCAGAATATTCTGTCCAAGGTTTTGAGCTTATGTAAATGGTGTACCTGGGCCACAAAAGCAGCTGATACTGATCAAAAACGTGCATGTAAAAATTCATCTTTATGATATTGTCTTGTCTGACACCAATGGGTCATGATTGAGCCAAAAATGGGATCATTTAATTTAGTAGCTCTCAATGACTATTTGTGCTTTGCTTCTCACAGCCTCTACTGAGTCGCATAAACTTTCAGCATAGGCAATATGTTGAGTGAGAGAGTTCCACAGTTTCCCCCCTCCATAGCTCAAATAAGCACTTTTTTGTTGGTTTTGAGCTTGCAAACAGCTAGCTTTGTTTGAAGTTCCCTACCGCTGCACGCTTGATGACATTCATGATTTTATCACTATTTTACTTCCCTTTCACACCTCTTTTGAGCAGAAGAATCATTGCCTGCTGCCACTCCTCGGACAGAATCTAATCCTACCATTTCACTACCTTTGTCATTCATTCTCTGAAGCTTTTTCAGTTTGTTTACATTCTTTTTTTTTTCCAGATGAGGGTCAGAACTGCACATAGTATTTAAAAAGTTAGATGTCATGGCCTAACACATCTATCGACTGATACAATGATATTCACTTATTTTCTCTGTTGCTTTCCTAATAATTCTTAACTGTATACTTGCATTTTGTGACGTCCTAAACACAGGACTGACATTTTCATAGAAATATTTAACCACTAATTATCAAGCTAAGTGAAATATGTGAAATAGAAATTGGTTTTCATATAGAACAGTTTAGATTTATCTTCACTGAATTTAATCTGGCATTTTAATAACCAGTCACTCAGTCCACTCATATTTAATACCTTTAATAACTTAGTATGATCAGCAAATATACCAAATAAGCATTTGCTACTTTTCCATCATATTCACGTGTTCATATATAATTTGAGAAGCATGGATCCCAGTACACGTCCCATGGAACTTCACTCATGGCCTCTTGCTATGATGAAAACTGACCATAAAAAATCATCCTCTTCTCCCATACTTTTTTTTTAATGAATGCAGGAACTTTTCTCTTAGCCAGTTGCACTGTTTCCTGCAGTGTTTGTTGACACTGACAACATTAAATACCTTCTAGTTCTCTAAACGAAAGTATTACTATAGTTTCAACTGATTTGCTCAGTACTGACTTAATGGTCTATACTCTTCTTTCAACCTCCCTCAAAGTCACTTTAAAATTGGCAAAATATTTGCAACCTCACATCTCAAAAGCTATCAAAAGAGTTTTAAACAATGAATTTCACACCAGTTACCATTTTGACTATTTCACTTCTGAGTGACTTTAAAAATCTAAGGTGTATGCCATGTGGTCTTGATAGTTTCTTCATTTTGTTTTGTACCACCTCATACTGATAGAGTGAGGCTTCAGATGAATCTCCCCTAAAGAAAAAATAATGTGTGAGAATCCACCAAAACACTTCTATGGCAAAAGCAGAATTAAAATGTTAAGACAATTTTGTTCCTATGACTTCTTCTAAGTGCTTCTGTTTTCCTTGCTTATGTTTTGGCACTACAGACTTTCTGCCAGACTTCTTGCTGCTGCTATTGTAGAAATAGAACATCTTAACTGTTATGTTTCTTGCAACCATTTTTGTTAACAAACCTTTTATGTATCTTGCAATTGTTTTGATTTGCCTTGCTGTGGATTTTTTAAAAAATTTATATTTAGTCTTAAGAAGTTTACAGTCCTTATATTTTCCTTAAAAATCTTCAGCTATCTGAAGGGGATCTTGCTCTCAGTGGTCTCTGATACCCTGCTGGTTAGCTATGCAGGCTCCCTTTTGCCCTTTCTCAAGCCTTTCTTGCTAAGCAGGATGTATTTGCTCTCTGCCTTCAGTACAATATCTTAAATAGTCTCTGTGCCATCTACCATGACTTAACTCTCTTAGTGATTCCTTCCAGATCCTTCCTTACAGGAGTCCTTGTTTATAATTGTCCTTTCTGAAGCTGACCACAACTGTGGGGAGATTTCTTGGCTTCTGCAGCAAGGATATTGAATCTAGAGAGAGATTCAGCTGAAGTATTTTGAACAACAGCCACCTGGCTTTTGCTTCTTCTCTGATGAGATCTTCAACTATGCAGTCCTTGAAAATCAGTAATTTAGTCTCAGCACCCCTCTAAGGAAACTTACTGCAATGTACGTGTCACTATGTTCAATGTAATTTTCTCTTAAAGACTCAACCTTGTCCTTCCAACTCATTCCTACAGTTTTCCCCCGTAAGTGTGTCATCTCAAACCATGGGCTCAACTCCACCTATTGCCTTTTCCCCACTCTTTAGCTAGACTCACTTGTGATCTCAATTCAAGCGTCAACCCTTCTTTACAGTCTCCTTGTATTCACAAGGTCTCCTTGGTTCCTCTTAAGGATGAACCTTCTTCTTATACCATTTTTGCAGTTATACATGAAAATATTCCCTTTCAGCTGCTCCATTAACTCAGGGAAGGTCATTGCAAAGATCCTGGTCTGCTGTGCCAATGCTGTCAAACCCCTGCTGTGGACACTTGTTAAATAAATCACTCTTAAACCCACAAAAGGATAATGGTACTTAAAAGCAGTCAACATGAACTGACCTTTCCCTCCCAGCCATTCCATAATTTATCATAGAATCATAGAATACTTTGGGTTGGAAGGGACCATTAAAGGTCATCTGTTCCAATCCCACCTGCAAGGAGCAGGGACATCTTCAACTAGATCAGGTTGCTCAGAGCCACATCCAAACTGACCTTGATTGTTTCCAGGGATGGAGTATCTACCCCTTCTCTGGACAACTTGTTGAGCATTTAACCACCCTGACTGTAAAAATTTTTTTCCTTGTATCTAGTCTGAATCTACCCTCCTTTAGTTTAAAACTGTTACTCCTTGTCTTATCCTTACAGCCCCTACTAAAAAGTCTGTCCCCATCTTTTATATATGCTCCCTTTAAGTATTGAAATGCTGCAAGAAGATTTCCCCAGTCTTCTCTTCTCCAGGCTGAACAACCCCAACTCTCTCAGCCTGTCTTCACAGCAGAGGTGTTCCATCTGATCATTTCTGATAATTTTTTTGGCCCTCCTCTGGATCAGCTCTAACAGGTCTGTGTTTCCTGTACTCCAGAGCTGGATGCAGTATTCCAGGTGGNAGGGCTGCTCTGAATTCCTTCATCCCCTAGGCTGTATTGATACTGGGGGTTTGCCCCGACCCAAGTCCAGGACCTTGTGCTTGGTCTTGTTGAACCTCGTGACGTTCACATGGTCTCACTTCTCAAGCTGGTCCTGGTCCCTGTGCATGGCATCCCTTCCCTCAGGCAGGTTAACTGCACCACTCAGCTTCGTGTCATCTGCAAATTTGCTGAGGGTGCACTCAATCCCACTGTCTATGTCACTGATGAAGATACTAAACAGTACTGGTCCCAATACAGACCCACTGAGGGACACTACTCATCACTGATCTCCATTCAGACATTGAGCTGTTGACCACTACCTTCTGGCCATGACCATCCAGTCAATTCATTATCCACTGAATGGTACACCCATCAAATCCGTATTTCTCCAATTTAGAGAGAAGGGTGTTGTGGGGGACCATGTCAAATGCCTTACAGAAGTCCAGATAGATGACACCCATAGCTCTTCCCTTGTCCACTGATGTAGTCACTCCGTCATAGAAGGCCACTAGGTTGGTCAGGCAAGGCTTGCCCTTGCTGAAAACATGCTTGCTGTCTCAAATCACTTCCTTGTCTTCCATGTGCCTTATCACAGCTTCTAGGAGGATCTTTTCCATGATCTTCCTAGGCACTGAGGTGAGGCTGACAGGTCAGTAATTCCTAGTTCCCAGGGTCCTCCTGGGGTTTAGATCATGTTAAGCCTAAAGCTTCTTTCCCAACATCTAATTTTTCCCCTAGAAGCTCCTGTCTCCTTTTCTTCTGTGACAGACACCCAGAGGGTCCACGTCCCCTGACTCCTCCTCACTGTTGACTAGCAGACAGCCCTAATGCAAGGTGACAGTTGCTACCTCACAGTTGGCAGGCACATTCACATACAGCTGTCCCCCAATGGGCTCTGGTTCTGCAAGATGCCTGAGTAACTGCCTCCTACCTTCAGCAAGAGCCCCAGGGCAGGGCCATGGTTGCCCTCCTCCCATCCCTCCCCAGGCAATACACTCCCACGCCAAAACTGGCATGGTTATCTTGTGGAGAGGTTTTATTTACAACATCATTGGAGAGCCTTGTATGGACCAAGCATGTATCCCATCAGAGAAAATAAATCTGTCCCTTGGGGATATTCATGCCAAGTGACACTTGGGGTAATTCTTTCTATCAGGAGAGGGACACTTTTATAACATCATGGTGATCATTTTCCTTCCGCTTTACAAAATATGTTAACATACCCCTGTTATTCTCATGAATGATGGTGGTCCTAGTCTTTAAAAAAATTCAAGTGCTGACAGTACGTCTTATAGACACATCCAGAACTGTGAGCTTTTTGTTTTGCACACCTCATCATTTCTAGCATATTGGTTGCTTCAGATAGCTTTTTGAGATGCCAGATAATGAAACACTGCGCTATTCTAGAACCACTTCTGCAGGCACTTTTTATATACACAACACCAGTAAACCTACAAAAGGACCCATCAGTCACCATACTGTCACCTTAGTTGAAAAAGTTCTGCTGGTCTTGTCAAATGTTTAACCTAAGATAACGAAAAAAGCACAAAAGTTTTGTTGTTTAATGAGATAATCTCCTTGTGTCCTCTAGTTATAAACTTTATGAAAAAATATTTAACTGCTAATTATTTGCCAACAATTTCTGAAATTCCAGTAGAGTTTTATTATCCTGTGTTGAAATGTTATCTCAGGAGAGTATCTGCATAGTATACAGACATTGGCTCAATTTATATCACAATAATGAATACTTACCTAAAGATTTAATTATTTAAATCTACAAAAATCAAGAAATCTGGATTTACCCCACTGCCACTGGTAGTAGCATAAGACATGATACATGTGAGTGCATGTGCGTGCACACTGAAATTTACCTTCCAGCATGAAACCCCAGTTAATGCAGAGCTGTAAACAACAGCACGTGATTGATGAGAACAAAGATTTGCAGTGTCCTTTTCCAATGACATTTGTCATTTAAATTAGGCCTACATATTGGTATATGTTTATTATTTTTGCATTACACACATTGTGTAAAACCACTCCTGGGACCGGGTCATTATTTTTCATGTCTGCTATATTTTTCTGAAGAAAATTGTGCATTGCTTCAGGTGGGTTTTGTACAATAAAAATTTCACACATAATCTGATCTAGAACTCATCATAGCAGAAAAGTATTTGCAAGTAGTAACGAATTATTTCACTAGATTTTTATTGGGCTATTTTCAAATAGAGATGAATGCATTCTGTTCACAAAAATAAGAGCTTTTCCTAATATTATTATTAGATAATAATGGAAGTGCTCAAATTATCATTCTGAAATTTTCTTCTTGTTTCAATAATGTCATCCCTTCTTTAAACAACTCTCAATATTAGTCTCAAAAGAGTAAGCTCTCCAATTTTAAAATACAGGTTATCCAAAGAGGGAGCAAAACCAAGCCCATGCAAATTGTGTGTTCAAATATGTTACTCCAATCACAAAGAAACAAAATCACAATTAAAAGACTGTAAGCCAATCATAAGCTAAAATGTGTGGGAACAAAACACAGCCATCATACTTTAACAAATACAAAGGTTTCATTTATCCATTGCACCAATGGAAATTGACCACTAACTTTCTTTAAAAAAAAGAGTCAAACCATGAGATGATCCCAAGTTTTGTCAAATGAGGGAGGCTAACATTCACTTAATTATTTCATTTTGTGATTTCCTGACAAACTGTAAAAGCTATTTATGGCTTCAGAGTCACAAGCAAAGACAGAGCTCAGGTCTTTCTCCAAAAAAATACAATAACATGAACATCTTTTGCAGTAACAGGACTTGTGGCACTTACTTCAGCAGAGCTGGCATTTCATTCATCAGCAGGTAAGGGTGCGCATGCGTGCACACACACACAAACACGCATACACTAGTTAGTACATTAGAGCAGAGCAACACATTTTTAAGATATCTGCCCTTTACAAAGCTAGCCCACAGATTAAAAAAGGCTTGAATTTTCCATTTTTTGTTGTTGAAAGATCATTTTTCTGTTAGTGAGCACTCAATAAGTTCCATAATCCAATGAAAATAAAGAAAAACCTATTCAGCATTATAAATCAAATACATATGACTGGACTTAAGATGAATGTTTTAAATGAAATGGGAGTCATATGCTTTACTTTTCTTTTAAAATTACACACAGGCTAATGGACTAAGAAAAAGGGAAAAAAAATATTTTTATTCAAAACAGCTCTAGCGTAGAAATGTTCAATAACTCAATAACAAAACACTGCAGTAGATGGATAACAACGACTGGTTTTAACTATAAACTGTAGATTGTTCTAAGGAACAAGCTCTTATTCTGTAGTTTCTCAAATTGCTTGTGATCAAATAGTATCAACTTCATGGCCTTGTCAGTATATTAAAACAAACAAAAAACCAAACAAAAAGCCCTAATACACGCACACCAAAAAAAGCTAAACCCCCAAAAACTAAACCAGTTTTTGAATAAAATGAGACAGCTGACAAAAGGTCTCTGTATAATCTGGGAAACCACCATTATTAGGCTACATTCCTCTCATTCTTATACATCCAAATCTTCACTTGCTAAAACTCACTGATAATAAAAAATCTATCCCATTATATATTTAGATTTCTCCATGTGGATATTAAAATAAACTATGTTCTGAAATTAAGAGTTAAAATACCTCTGGTTTTCCATACTTATTTGCCTGTATAAATATACTTCATCATTTTACAAATTACAGTATTTATATTAAAGCTTTCGGTCAGCAAATCATTACAGCTTAACACAAACAAACAATTTCTGTTTTGGTTCTGTCTTTAAAACATTTTTGGAGATAATGAAAACCAGCCAAAATGAGTGACTGCAAATAATATAAACAACACATTTATTTAGAAA
>VYZV01021212.1:0-26319 GCA_013401275.1 Pandion haliaetus
TTGGGTCTTCATGAGAGCATAAGGTCTTCTGTATTTATTCCTGTACCATTGCCTGGAAGCCCTTTGGTTTGTCTTTGCTACTGTAGGTTTTTCTGTAATTATCCATAAAGCGATGAGATGCAATGAGACAGTGAGATAAAAAAGAAGATAATGACTATATACTAACCAGCACAGGACAGTCCATAGGACAGTCCATCTTTAAGGAAAATCTAGAAAAACACAGGTCTAAGAGCTGATGTAGCTTCCCATCACCATGATAACTAATAGGCTCCTGCTGAACTGACCTTGGTGGCTTAATTTCTTCGCAGTGGTGAACTGCTCATCGGTAATTTCTCTGATGCACAGCAGGGCCATGAGTTTTTTGTTTTAGAAACAGCTAAATAAAAATACTCTCAGTCCTAGACTCTTCTGTGTGTGTGTGTGTCTGTGTCCGCAGGAGATTCATGAACAGTTATAATGTACCATACTCATACTGAGAAATATGGTCAAGGATGCTCTATTTAGTTTAAAACCCATGTGGTCACAGAAAGCACCATCTTTCTTGCTGACAGGAGAAATTTGCACCCACATGAGCTATGAAATGTAACTTGCTTGTTTTCTGGGTACAGTCGATTACTTTGGTTGTTCCTTTTGTGTTTTGCATTCCGGAAAGGACCATCTGGCTTCAGGAAGGATCATCTAATGAGAATGATAAATTCCTGCTGGAAGACTGGTAACTTTCTATGACTTTGGTAGGTACTTTAGACATTCTTTAGCCAGAGGGTCTGAGAGACATTAAGGTTCCTTCTTTTAATAATGACTGCTAAGGTTGTATGCCCCATGCTAATATTTAACACCTGTAATAAATGAACTGATTTTCACTGGCACTTAGCAATTAAAAAAAAAACAAGGAAAGCTGAGTGTGTATGGCACATGAGAAAATATGTTCCCTTTTGTTTTGACACCCAGATTTAGTGCATGTGCATTGTAGCAAGTCATCCTAAACCTTCAGTAGAGGCAGAATGCACACAGGAGGTGTCATATCCTATTGAGTGACCTCTGCTCACATCCCCTGAATGAACAAGTTCCTTTTCAAGTGACATAGGAGGGAAGCTATGGCCAGGATCATCTTGTTACACTGTATAACAGGCAGGAGTCAGCCATGAAGAACGCTTCTGATCCATCTGTTTGTCTTAATCATCAAACTCTTGTCCAGAGTAAGGTCTAACTGACTTGATTAATTTTTTATTCAGTATGTGTATTATCTCTTAAAAGAGCATTTTGTGTGGTTAGATCTAACTACCCTACTTTTTTTCCACTTGGCAGGTCTCATTACTTTTCCTAGCCATTCAAATGATCTTTTATTTTTACTTGCACACTTTTGGGGCCAATACTTTTATGAAACTGAGTTGTGCAAAAAAAAAAAAAAAAATCTTAGAGGCTTTTGGGGGTGGTTTTTCTGGTTTTGGTTTTGTTTTTTTTTCTAATAAAAGGGGAAAAACTAGCAATGGATATCAGTGCATATAAATAGGAAATATTACTGTGTTGAGATAAAGATGCATAACCTCTCTGTCACTCTAATGCAGCTGATCAGTCATAATTCTTGCTATAGATCTGAGGCAATGAGTTTGGATGGTACGTGTGATCTCCTGGGAAAGAAAGTGAGCAAGTATTGTAGCTCTGCAGATTGGCTGAGCAGTGACAATGCAGTTTTAGTGGATTATAAGCAGGTTCTTCACTTCTTTCTAACTCCCGAGATTTAGTAGCTGTTAACACCTCCTATCTGTAGAGGCACTGCAATGTTACTGTAAGAATATGTTTTCATTATAATCAATGTAAACACCTGGAATGTTTACAGGAAAGAAAAGGAGAAAGGAAGGGAAAATTAGAGAATGATCAAATTAGAAACATGCTAAAGCTGAATATAAATCTTGCAGGGACAGGTTTTTGGTTGAAAACTCTTGTTCATAATAATGGGTCCTGTACTCTTAGCTCAAAGTTAGAACAGAATGAACAGCTGCTGTTCAACATAAATGCTGGAGAAAAGAATGATCGAGTGGAATTTATAAAAACCCCAAAAAGTAATAGGATATATGAAAGACAATTTTTATTACAATCCATCATAAACTCCTATTGACTACTAGTTGAGAGAGACTAACTTGTGTTGAATTAATTTTTAAGAATTAGAAAATAGCTAATCATTTTCCTGGAACATAAATGAATGTGATTAGCAAGCACATTTTTCCATTTTGTTTTGTTTTGTAATAACACTTTCATGGATCATCTGAATTCTCTGAAATGTTGAGAATCTGGGTAAAGTCAGAGGAATTGGTAGCATTGGTTATGACATTGGGTTGGAATTTTGGGTTGGGGCCAAAACTGGCTTTTGATTGTTTGCAGCTGAGGGTGTTAGAATGAACTGCTTGACCAGGATTGTTCTAGAACAAACACATTCTAGTGGAAATAAGGAGATAATAACAACTAATATCAAGTCCTTCACAGAATGAATTCAGTCTTTTCTGATGTTCATGAATTGTTAATGAGCAGCCTGTGATTTTATTTGAACTTCTAAATTAATTAAATTCATTTTCTCAATATTTTTGATAAACACTTTTCTTTTTCTGGATTGTTTATAAACAATTAATTGCAAGTAGTCCTCAATCATAATTTAATTGATGTTCATTAAATTATATCACAACCAATATTCCCTGTGTTATACTTAGATCTAGGCAATAAACTTGTATATTTTTTATTTTTAAAAAATTACCCCCCCCCCCCATTCCTGGTGAAACTAGGCATTTGGAAATTTCTCACGAAAGAATAACTAGGCTGTCATGGTACCCAAATGGTATCCATGCGGACTGTATATTTCCTATGTGGAACAAATTTTTGCTCATTATATTTTGAATGATAGACAATCATTTGGGATAGTGCTTCTTTGGGGATTCTTGTCTTGTATTTTGACCTAGAATCTTGGATCCAAGAAATCTTTCCTGATGAACATTTTATTGTCACCAGGAAACCTAAAGAAAAAATGTTTTGATTTAAGGAAACAGTATTTCCAGATGAAACTGGTTTTGATGTAAAAAATCTCTACTAGCTCTAACTATAACACATATTTTAAAACAGAAATGGTATAAACTTCACGAAATCAGGGAAAAAAACCCACCATAATCTGTTATTTCTTCAGTTCAGCCTTCAGAGAATGAATGAGCCTAACAATTTGGCGCTGGAGAACAAAAAAAGCAAAACCCAACCTTTCCCGGTAAACAGCTTTCTATTTGCCTGCAGCAACAATTTTTGTACCCATGAGTAAGGTAGGTGAAGTGGGATTCATCTGGCCAAATGGAATTGTCCAAACCCAGGTTAGTCAACTGAGGTGCCTTCTAAAGGACATTATTTGTCTTATCTTAGGGTAGATGTCTAGAATAGGTACACTGTAGGTGGCATGGCAGCATTTTGAACCAAAACCTGCTAGTATTATCTGAAACAGTCATTTATATGTCTTTTGCATTAATGGATAAGCTCTTAAGAGTCTTTTTCCCAGAATAAATGTTCTCATTTGCAAGTCCCTTAATCTCATGCTCTGTGAATTCTTTTAATATCCATTTAGAATGAAGCATTTCTTTGAATGCTCCTTCCAGCCAATTTCTTCTCTAAATGGCTCATGGAAAGGAGGGGATGCAGTGTGTTTGATGTTGGGATGAATCGTGGGCTGGCTAAAGCTTTTGAGATGGAACAACTTCTAATATTTAAGACATGCATGCCAAGGAGCACCAAATATTTCTAATCTCTAAAGCTTTTATGTTATCAGAACACAACATAACAAGCTACCATGACGTAACTCTTTATGTAGAGGATATTTGGAGTGAGGCAGTTGAAATGAAAAGCTTAAGAGAAATCCGTCCCCTTCCCCTACCCATTTTGCCCTTGCAGGGTGGGTCTTTTTTGCAATCCTTTGTGGATGTAAGCAAACTCCATAGTACTCTCAGGATCCCTAGGAAAGCCTCCTTTCCATCACTTTTCTAATTTGACTTCTGATATGTTCTCTGGTTCCAGCAACCTTCCAGCAATGTTCAGGAGTTTCCTGTTTTGCATTTGGTGTCATTGTGCATTTCTAAACTCCTTATTGTCCTATTGCATTCCAGAAGCTTCACCCAGCTGTGATTACTCCATTACTCTCCAGGAGGATGGTATTTCTCCTCTATTTAGAACACAGCACAGCATGTAATTAGCAAACAGAGACCAGAGACCAATGAAATGGCTGTACCATCTATTGGAGGTATGAAAGCAAGTCGTGATTTTCTGTTATATATCCCTCTGTTCTTCAAGCTCTTCCTATAATCCATCTTAGCTGTACTACTTGTGCAAGGGAAGTACTAGTTTGTTTTATTCTGCAGCTTGCAAGGCCTGTGCTTTTTGCACAGCCCTTGACAAACTTGCAGCTGCAGTACATGTTCTTGCAAACATACAGCTTCATTAGTCTGGTAACCTCTTTGCAGGGCTCCTCAGTTTCAGAGCTTGTTCAGTATTCTGTGGCGTCTGAGTTGGTAAATAAAAATACATACCTAGACAAACATACACACACACACAAATATATACTTGTACATGCCTGCCTTGCATTTTTTCATCAGCAGGCTATATAAGACTTGAAATCAGGCAAGACTGCTGAGACATATCAACAGAAAATAGGGTAGTGACCCCGATACTTTTCAGTTGTTCATTACTACCCAGGTGGTCCTATTGCAGTTTGAAGAATTCTTACAATTTGCTTGACACTTTATGCTTTATTACAGAAAATATAAAATGATGCTTGAAAAGCACACTTTCCATGCTGGATAAAAATGTAAGAGATTGTCAAGATTTTTCCAAGGAGTCGCTAAGAAGGTCTATAGTTGACAGGACAACAGGACACCAACAGTTACAAATGGAGATTTCTGTAGGTTTAATTCTGAGCTCATCAGCCTTAGGGAGAGGGTTTTGTTGGAAACCCCAAAACTCAGTATATTATAACAAAGTGTAGTTTCTTCTGATTTTCCTGGGAATTAAATAGAAAGCATATAAGCACACAAGAGCACATGGACAGTACGAATGAACCTTAGGAGGTGTCCATTCCTGGTGGAAAGAGTCAAGAGGAGGAAGAACATGAAAAGACATTAAAATTGTTTGTCCTACTAACTTAGGTCCCTGGGATAGTAAGTGGTAAATAGTAGTTTGGAAGAACAGAGATGTTATGCACAAACATGTGAACTGTGTGACACAAAGAAACAGAAAAAAGACAGCAAATTAGCAGTAAGACCTCTGTCCTTTCTTTCAGGAGAAAAAAGGACAAGAGATTGCAAAGTTTGTCTTTCCCAAGGCAGAAATATACATAAGGAAGTGGGTGTTTGTTTTCTTATATTTAACTGGAAACTAAAGAAGCCAAAACCAGATTGTTCTTTGTATAACTGCAGAAGAGCATACATACTTGCAATAGCTGACTGCTTTTTGCTACTTCAGTGTGACACTACAGATGTTTTATTAAGTGAATTGTAACGTCCTCTCGCCTTGGGAGTCCAACATCATGTGGTGATGTAATGGGATGTTCTTCCTTTTATGTTCTTTCTGATTCTTTTTTTGCCTTTTATTCATTTAAATGCTTAGACAGGCGGTTTGAATAAGTCGGGAGTACTACCTTTTTATGTACTTTTTATCTTGTATTCCATGTTAAACTGTTTCTACTGAGTAATAGGAGAAGGGGTAGTCTTTTGCATGATTTATGCATAATAATCCTACTCTGCAGCACAAGGGTAGGTGGGTTAGCAGAGATCTGTTCCAGGTCTTTTTCTATAGTTGTAGGAAGGTGATTGATTTTTAGATGATTTGCTGTTTCAGACATTCCCGATGCCTGTATCGTGGACGGACACAAAAGAAGTGCCATTTGTTTGAGAATCTATTCTGTCTTTATTTTTAAATGCAAGCTTTTAAGGGAGAAGGGATATTTTTTTACCAGACCAGCTGACAGAGCTGGGAAAAAATGAATATTATTTTATGCTCAAAACCTCTTCTTTGGGTCTGTGACTAACCAGGACTCTGAATGTGAAGCCTGCCCATTTTTCTTCATTTATATTTTTTGATTTAGTAAGACATACCACATGTCTCTAACCCTTCTGCCTTAGGCCATGGTGGCTACCACGTCTTTATTTTATTTTTGGCATTTTGGTTTCTGCCTTGTTTGTACACGGTGATTTGTCCGTGTGGGAATCTCTTCTCATTTTTTACCCATTTGCTCTCTTCATTGCAATTTTTGCCAGCTTATATACAAGTCCTTCTTTAAAAACTTCTTGCCTTTATTACATAGAATATAGAAACATAGAATTATTTTGGTTGGAAGGGACCTTTAAAGGTCAGCTAGTCCAACCTCCCTGCAATGAGGTGGGACATTTTCCACTAGACCAGGTTGCTCAGAGCCCCATCCAACCTGACCTTGAATGTTTCCAGGGATGGGGCATCGACCACCTCTCTGGGCAACCTGTGCCAGTGTTTCACCACCCTCGTTGTAAAAAATTTCTTCCTTATATCTAGTCTAAATCTACCTTCTTTTAGTTTAAAACCATTACCCCTTGCACTACTGCAACAGGCCCTGCTAAAATTTTGTCCCCATCTTTCTTAAAAGCCCACTTCAGGTACTGGCAAGCTGCTATAAGATCTCCCTGGAGCCTTCTCTTCTCCAGGCTGAACAACCCCAACTCTCTCAGCCTTCTTCATAGGAGAGGTGTTCCATCCCTCTGATGATTTTTGTGGCCCTCCTCTGGAACTGCTCTAACATGTCCATGTCTTCCCTGTGCTGAGGACCCCAGAGCTGGATACAGTACTGCAGGTGCAGTCCCACCAGAGCAGAGTAGAGGAGGAGAGTTACCTCCCTTGACTTGCTGGCCACGCTTCTTTCGATGCAGCCCAGGACACGGTTGGCTTTCTGGCTTGCGAGTGCACATTGCTGGGTCATGTCCAGCTTTTCATCCACCAGTACCCCCAAGCTGTCAGCAGGGCTGCTCTCAATCCACTCATCCCCCAGTCTGTATTGATTCCAGGGGTTTCCCCAACTCAGGTGCAGGACCTTGCAGTTGGCCTTGATGAACCTCATGAGGTTCACATGGCCCCACTTCTGGAGCTTTTCCAGGTCCCTCTGGATGGCAGATAATTTCCCTAAAAATAGTATTTCATATCTCTTTACTGCTTTCATTATGATTGCTATTCCTTTTTTTGTAGGAAAGCTATCTAAACCGTCATCCGTGCTTTCATGATAACAGTTTTCATATATTGCTGAAAGGATTTAAATAATTGGTCTTGTTCTCCATATAAGTCACTGAGTCATCCAGCTACTGAGCCACCACTATTCTTATGCCAGCTTTTGAGCATGTCCAGAAAGGACCATCATCTGATCCTGATTAGACCAATCTGTTGGCCTAAGCTTATGTCCACTGAAGGCATAACAAAAACTCTTGTTACTATAACGAATACAGCTCAAAACCTATGGCTTAAACTAAGGACTTGGTCTGATTGTAAAAAAGCACTTAAATAAAATTGTTGTGCCTGTGTGAAACACCACAAGCACTGATGGGGGGTTTTATGTCCAGGACAGTTCTGTTACACGTCGTAGTTTCGTGAGGAGAATAAGCTGTTTGACATTAAATCAACACAGAGCCTAATCAGCCTGTAGGAAATAAACAAACCCCCTATCTCTCTGTGAAGCTACACAGGGCAAGGCTAAACAGCACTGGGAAATCCCAGGCTTCAGATCAAGATGCGTGTCGGTTGTAGGGCTTTGGAAGCAGAAAGCTGAGCTAACTCAGCTGTGACACAAGGATTCAGTAGCGTGAAGAGCACATGCTTTGGAAAAGAGCTCAGCTGCGGATGTGGGTGGCAGCTTGCAAATGAATGAGAGAGGTCTGAGAGCTTGAACGACTGGTGTTAATAGTGGTTGGAGCTAAGTGCATGTGGGCAAAGTATTGAACTCATTCAGAATTGCATGAGGGGAGATCGTAACTGAGAGGAAAGTGTTGGGCTGTAGCCCACAGCCCTTATACTTGGGCTGCTGAATTGTTTGACTCTCATGTGCTCTTTTATTATCACTATAATACACTTCCTACCTACCACACTGCCAAAACAGGGACATGTAGAGTATCTGATACAGCTTGTGGATCAGTGCACAGTCATAACAGCTAATGAGTGAATAATGGAGGCAAGAGGGATCGGGGCTGAGCCCATGCTGCCATTTGTGGTTCATCTAGTGCACTATTTAAAATCAAATTTGAATAAATTGCTGTTTCTTTTGTGATCCTTGATGGAGATCAGGGCATCCTTTTGGCAAATGTGGCACACACTGAACACAGTATATATGTGTATTAAGGGCATGTGTATTGTGGGCATGGTTGACGGTTGGACTTGATGATCTTAAAGGTCTTTTCCAACCTAAATGATTCTATGATTCTATGATTCTATAAGAAGTAGATTCAGCTGGGGAACATATTGATGTATTACCCCCATATTCCCATAATACTCTGAGCAGCCCATGATCCTGATGCAGGCAGGACATACACAGAGAAGGATCATTGTTACCTTTTCCTGTCTCTCACTGTAAATACTGACTAATGCCTCAGACAGTAACAAGAAATGACTCAGCTAGGCCTTTGGTCTAACCCCAGGTGACACAATTGTATTTTATGAATGCATTCCTAGTAAAAGTAATATTTTTGAAAGCCCAGATTGACTTGGGAGGCAAAGTTTTATTTCCAAATCTAGTTATATCAGTCAAGTCAATAGTATGTCTATGCTCCCCTGACCCATCCCATCCCATCCCATCCCATCCCATCCCTAGGGCTATTTTGCTGACTGCCTGAGGATGCTTTGTCTGGCTGTACTCAGCAACATGTTATACTGACAGGACCTTCTGGGCTGACAGGATGCCATATGCTTCTTTGGCCATGAAAGGCTTCCAAAGTTTCTGTCTGAACAGGGAACCAATCTGATATAATTCCTATTTGAATTAGCTGCCCTAAAAGTGACTACATTGGATAACATTTTCAAAAGTGCCTTAAATATTTGGTGAAGATCAAGCATCAGAACAAGGACAAAAATGTAGAGTCCCTAAATCCCCAATCTCCCAGCCATTGGCTGGCCTAAGCAAGTAAAATTTGGTCACATAAGCAAAACTGTGGGCAATAAACAAGGCCCAAGAAAACTACTCAGAGAGATATACACATGTGTATGTCTGTAGATACATTTTGTGGTAACCACAGGGTGGTGGCCAGTGCATAACTCCACTCAAGTGAGACTGTGTAGACTGACCTCTCTAGGGGTTTGAGACAATCTTAAAATACTGGCTTCCTTTGTTCTTTCCTCTTGTGGTTTTTATATGAGACTATGCTTTGGATACTGGCTCCACATCAGTCCTCCTTCCTCCTTCTGAGAACTTCTTTGCTTAGGAAAAACCCTTGTCTTGCTTCCCTTATCCCCAGTCCCTTGTACAGCCAAAGTATGGTTGGTGGGTTTTGCAGCTGTAAGAGCTCTATATTTCTTTCAGTTAAAAAGCCTGGGGGACAAAAAGTGTCTGGCTTTGATGGAAGTGAGATATCCTTCATGTACTTGTACAGAGGCATCATAATTGATAAATAATGATGTTTTAAACTCAGTTGATAGGCAAAGGTCCTTCATTTCCATTGAAGGAACTGTCTTTCTATCAAGATCTATGAAGAACAGCAGGACAAATCTTAACAGTTCAGGATTTCTGGCTGTCATGGTTTCAGCCCAGACAGTAACAAAGCACCACACAGCTGCTCTCTCACTCCTCCCCGCCCCACTCCGGTGGGATGGGGAGTAGAATCAGAAAGGAGAAAAGAAAAAAAAACGGAACCTCATGGATTGAGATAAGGACAGTTTACTGGGACAACGCAAAAAGAAAAGTTACAACAACAACAATGGTACTAATAATAGAATATACAAAATGGGTGATGCACAGTGCAACTGCTCACCACCTGGAACCCGATGCTCTGCCACTTCCCCCACGGAGAGCAGAGAGACTCCCCCCAGCCAGCTCCCTGTTTATATACTGAGCATGATGTCACACGGTATAGAATAGCAACTTAGCTAGTTCAGGTCAGCTGTCCTGGCTGTGCCCCTTCCCAGGTTCTTGTGAAAATTAACTCTATCCCAACTGAACCCAGGACACTGGAGACATGGCAGTGTATCCAATGCGCAAGGCATGTGGACAGAGACATGGATTTCTGTAACAATGTTATAACATATATTATACATATATGCTTATATTATATTATATTATATTATATTAACTATATCTAGAAAAGAGACAGCATGACTTATTTACCTGCTATGGGCCATGCTCACATTTATGTAGCAGATAATGTAATGGTCTTGCTTATAGGCTGGTGTAGTTTGTAATGGAAAATGATTTTTCGTTTGGTAGTTGCAAACTTTGATCCCAACATCCGACAAAATCTCAAATGCATGTAACAAAGCTGCCACTATTTTTAGACTGCAGCAATTCTTTTATAAGGAGACAATTCTTGTACAGTGTATATTAACTCCTCAGAAAGCCTTTCCACGTGGTAAAATAGATTTGGAGAACAAAAGCGCTGAACATTGCAACTTGAATAAGAAGACGGTCTTTTGTTGTTAGCTTTGAAGCCCTGAACAATGTCTGCGACTTGTTCTGCAAAAGAGAAAAGGAGAAATAGAGACTTTCACCTCCATTTACATTCTAATGTTCTCTCAAAATAGAATTCCTCCCTGGCCCTCGAATAAATACCATGCAGTAGCTTGGGGATATTGCTTTAATTTATGTGGCTGGTAACAACAGAATTGGACACAAACAGTTCCCTTTCTCAGATGTTTATTGTCACTGCTTGGGTGGGGGTTGAGCAGGAATAAGCAGTAAGGTGAAACCTTCCACAGTAAAAGCGGCTGTGCTGGCCTGACAAATCACTTTGATTCTGATTATTAAAATGATAATCTGGCATGGCTGTCTCTAACAGTAGCCTTTCTGCAGGTAATAAATCCCATGCTGAATGGGCGATGCTTCCCATCAGACACTCTCATCAGATGGGGGAGCTGGTAGCAGTGGCAGGGGGAGGGTGAGGAGGGGGCTGGTTACATGGGAAGATGCAGCAGATAATAAAGTTTGAATTGGGCGTAGGGTGTTGTCCTGCTATTTAGTTCCTAACAGTTCATTTGTTCCTAATAATTTGTTTGATTAGCAAACAGAAAACCCAGCAGAAGAGACAGAACGAACTCCAAGAGGAAATCCATTTGCTGACAGAGGCATGTACAGTTTTGGTTTTGTTACAGCTGAATCCTTTCTACTCCCAACACACATTTGCATACTCTGTCTTCTGCAGAATATCTGCTTTATATCTACCTGCAACTACTTAGCCCTGTGTGTATGTTTCTATCTGAACTGCTGTCATGTTGCATCTAGCAAGCAGCACTGGGACAAAACAAAATCTGAATAACGGTCTGCCCTTTTCTTACTGTGACAATCTATGGACCGTTTGGCTATTATTAAAGTTGTCAGCACGGTGCAAACAGCTCACTGATGTTTTATGAGGGTTATGATTGTTCTCATTTGGCACAGGCACATCAGGGTAAAGAAGAGAAACTTGCATACTGTCTTAGGACTGCTGCTTTTAAGCCAATTTTAATTTAATATGCATAAAAAAAATAATCTTTACCCTGCATTCTCAATAGCAGTCCAGTAGGAAGTCTGCTGGACACAGAGAAAGAGTGATCAGGTAATCTCACCACATATTATAGGCTAGATGCAGGCAGCATTTAGTGCTTATTTTTGCTCTGTGGTTAGGACATTAACACAGGTAATCCTGGGTGTTTTCAGAGCTCAGCTCAGGGTTTTCTACTGCATGCTGCATGAAAAACTATTGCAGACCAATTATGGGGCAAATTGGATGCTGTCCAGAAAAGTTGTTTTCATACTCTCTGGGTCTTCTAAAAAAATTTTTTTTGGCAAATTACATGCTACACAGTCAACTAATTTTGAAGGTATTCAGAAAGTCATGCTAAATTAACAGTTCCCATTCTATAACACCAACTTGGCAGGCTGGACAACCAGAAGCTTTAAGATTCACATAGCTGTTTGACTCATTAGTCTTTTACATGTGTGTGTGTTTGTGTGAAAAAAAGAGAAAGGCTGTGTTTGGACCTGCGCAGAGTTTAATGTCTAGACTCTTCTGTGTGTTACCACCTCTCACCCTTGCAGTTTGGTTTTGCATGCTTTTCACTGGAACTAGTGAAATGGTGGCATGTATTGGTGAAGAATTAAAAATAGACTTTGCGAAAGTAGTGAGTAGAAAGTAATTCTAGAAAAAAGGAAACTGCAAAATTGCTTAAGATTTTCAGAACTCATTTGGCATTGACTAAAACCCTATCCCCACTTGGGAAAGCAGTCAACCGAAAACTCAAGGCAGATGCAGCACATGACATGGCTTTTAGTGCCCACTTCATTCCATCTGCTTCTTGATGATTTAAACAGCAATATTGTCCCCACTGCTGTGTCTTGCTTGGGTCCCTTTAAGATGTGACATCTGGCCAGGCCAGCATGATGAGTGGTGGGTCAAGTTCAAAAGGTTTAGTTCAGATTGTGGAATCATTGCAAAATTGAGATAGTCCTCAGAAGACTGCAAGCTCTAGTTCAAGCTCAACTGGGTCCTCATACAGACCAGTAAGACCTCTTACTTGTTCATATTTCCATTCTGTGAAGCAGTTTTGTCGGGCTCGGAATGAATGTATCTACTAGTGGTCTACTGCTCAGCTGCATCTGCATGTTAATTTATAAGGGCAAAAAATATGAGGGTCTCAAATAAATTTGTCATCATTTGTCCTTGCATGACCTATGACAGCTGTTTTTCTGCTGTGCTAGCTAATGCCTAATATCATCTCCAAGATCACCTGTCCTCTTTTAGGATCTCGCACTTAGCCTCTGTGCTGGCATGACTGCTTTTCAAAGGGTGCAGTACAAGAAGCCCTGATTTGCATGTGTGGGAATTGAGCTGTGAATGCCAAAACAGTCAGAATTAATTTGTTAATAGTTGATGGACACAGCATCAGTTCTAAGGTAAATAAAAAAAATCCTTTTATCTTCCTTCTCCTCTAGTAATTACTGAACAGGCAGGTTTTAAAATGTATTTTGGAAACATTGTTGAAAACTTTCCTTAGCAGTCTCCTGTCAAAGACATTCAGGCTACTAAATGCTTAGTAAAAAGATTAATCAGTAACTTCTCTGTTGCAATACTCTCCTAGTTCATAACTAAACTCAGGAGAAAAAAAAAGAAGGGGAAATTTAGGCAGATCATCTATAGTTGTGCAATTCTTTGAAATGAGTTTAGCTCTATGGAAGACAGTTGTATTATAGTTACTGATTTCTGTGAAGACAAGTTCATGTATCAAAGAAAAGGCCATGCCATGGAGAGAGAAACTGCCCCAATATCACCTACTTATACTGAAATATTTCTACCTGGGGGCTGGGCTGCACCTGAGCTTTTCTCCTACTCCAGAGGCAAAGGTATCAGACCTGACTGCTCAGTTGTATCGTAGGAGGAAGAGTCTGGCCTGGCTCCAGAAAAAGTGGTGCTAGGGTTGAAATGTAAGCACCACAGATGGTCAGTGAGAGAGCATGAAAAGTGGGTGAGATGTGTCTGTTGCATGCGTGAAGTGGGAGACATGACAGGTCTGACTGAGAAAGCTGCTCAGGGAGATTTGGTGTTAGGAAGGAGACTTTGTCTTTGTCCTTCTTCGCGTAGGTGGACCATAAAATACATAGAAGGAAGCAGCAGTGAAAAGCAGAGAGGGTAGAGGGGAAATGAAGTAAATAAATAGAGTCTAGCCAGGTAAACCTGCTCACCTTTGGCATAAAGGCGATGGAGAAAACTGTGATAACAGCTGTGGTCACCTGCGGAAAAAGAAAAGCATTGCTGGTAGGATGTGGGTCGTGATCTTTCCCCTCTGCTCAGTGCTGGTGAGACACATCTGGAGTGCTGTGTCCAGCGCTGGGTTGCCCGCTGCAAGACAGACATGGTCATATGTGTCCAGCATAGAGCCACTGAATTAATTAAGAACTTGGAGCATCTGCCATACAAGAAGTGTCTAAGAAGAGAGCTGTGACCATTTGACCTGGAGAAGACTCAGGGGGATCTTAATATCAATTTCTATAAATACCTAAAGGGAGGGTGAAAAGAGGACTGTTCCAGGCTCTGTTTGGTAGTGCCCTGTGAGACTACAGCAGAGACAATGGGCACAAACTGAAATACAGAACTTCCATTCAAACATAAGAAAAAAGTTTTTTCACTGTGAGGGGGACTGAACACTGAAACAGTTTCCCCAAAGAGATTGGGTAGTGTCCATCCTTGGAGATATTCAATACGTGACCATGACTGAACACAGCCCCAAGAAACCTGCTCCTCCCGGCCCTGCTTTGGGCAGGGGCTTGGACTAGATCTCCAGAGGTCCCCTCCCACCTCCACTGTTCTGTAATTCTGTGTTAAGGCGAATTTCTTATGGAAATATGGCTTTTATTCACTAGCTACAAGTGATAGCTGTTCTGTGTGCAATGCTATTTTCAATGGTACTTGAATCTCAGAAGTACTTTGTAGAGCTCATCAGCTTGGGATGAAGAACCTTAGATATGGTCCAGAGAGGGCCTACAGAACCTCGCTTTCATTTCAGTATCTAAGACTGAAGATTAAAAAATATAAAATAGGGTTTTTACTTTCCTGAAAATAATACGGAGAGCATCATAATGGATTTTTACTACGTATTGTCATAGAAATTCAATGCCTGCATCTTCCTTAATCCCCCTATATTTTAAGAAGTTGGAAATAATAAAGCAATCTCAATATTCCTTTAGAACTAGTCCTATGCAATATAAGAGGTGACTATTTCTGACTTATTCCATAACATTTGTTTGATATCAATCTGTCAAAAAAATTTTATAGGATGTTAACTTGGTTTTATATTAAGATTCTATTAATAAAACATATGTAAGGGGTTAATAAATGATTGATAGTGACTGTGAATGCTTTATAGATTTGGTCCATGTCTTAGTTATAAGCACATCAATAGATGACAATACTGAATGTTATAAGAGCTAATCAATCAAGCCGTTGGACAGCATAAAATGTACATCTATTCTTTACCCATTTTTTTAAAAGTCCACACAACATTTATTAACCCTTTATAAAACACTTAAAAGTGGAATTTTAATCAGAAGTATGGCATGGTATGAATAGGGACACCTCTGACATTTTAAAAACTTTGAGTATATTTTCTTTAAGGCCCCTTTGATGCTGGTCCAGGTGCTACCCATGGTATCTGCAGTTGGAGAGGACTGGACTGGACATAATCATTTAGAAGTTCCCTTCCAGTCCTGAGTACTGAACTTAGGCTTCTAAACTTCCGTGGGCCAAACTTATACTGAATATGTTCCATTAAATCAGCGAGGTATCATCAGGTTCTGACATCTGAATAAGTGCCATCTTTACTTCCTTCCAAAGCGAGTGACAATTATCAAAAAGACTTCTCCTTCAGATGATGAAACTACTTATATATATTGTATACTCTTTTCTTTTTACACAACAGAATTTTATAACTGAGGACCAGAAACTTTTTCCCCATATTATTAAAAGGCATTCTATAAGATAATGATCCTAGGTACTCTCCAGACAAGATAGTGGGTATAAAACACAAAGAAAATATACTGAAATAAATCGAGTAAACAAATTCCTAACTTAACCTGAAAACAGTCAGGCACATCTGCTGTTCTTTAAGATAGAATTTGTGAAATTTCAGTATTAGTATGTGTTATGGGTTTGTGTGGCGCGGTTTTCCTTGGTGGCAGGGGAGGGGGGCTGTAGAGGCGGCCCCTTTAAGAAGTTGCTGGAAGAATTCGCTGCCCCCAAATGTCGGACCCGCGCGCCAAAATGTCGGACCCGCCTCTAGGCGGGGAGTGACGGTGGTAGCGCCTCTGGGAAACATATTTAAGAAGGGGAACCGGTAGTGGGGGGGGGAAACCTGAGAGGAACATCGCTGCCGACACTGGAATCATGGAAGTGGAGGGGGAGGAGGAGGAGCCTGAGGAGGCTGATGGCCCTGCAGCCCAGGGGGGTGAACGGTGGAGCGGAAGCTCCCGAAGGTGGCCGTAACCCCATGGTAAAAACCGCGCTGAAGCAGTGTGAGACGGGAGAGCAGCCCGCGGAAAGGACCCGCGCCAGGGAAGTTTGTGAGGAACTGAATCCCGCGGAAAGGAACCACGTTGGAGCAGGGAACGAGAGAGGAATCTTCCCCCCTGAGGAGAGAAGCGGCAACGACGATGTGCGGCGAGCTGACTCAACCCCCATCCCCGATTCCCCTGCGCCGCCGGGGGGAGGAGGTAGAAGGCATCGATAGTGAACTGAGCCGGGAAGGCGGGAGGGGTGGGGGGAGGTTGTTCTTATGTTTGGTTTCCCTTCCTAATACCCTTGTGTTTTGTTTCTGTTTTGATTTGTAGTAAATTAAATTGATTTTGTTTCTTCCCCAAGTTGAGCCTGTCTTTTGCCCGTGACCATAAGTGGGGAGTGATCCCTCCCAGTCCTTGTCTCGACCCACAAGCCTGCCTTTTGTTTGTTTTTTTTTTCTCCTCATCCCAACGTAGCCAGGCGAGGGGGTGGGGGGTGAGTGAGCGGCTTCGTGGTGCTTTGTTACCGACTGAGCTGACCTGAAACCACGACAGTATGCAAGATTGGTCTACAGTTGTGAAGCAAACAGTGACCTGCCTAGAGGACAGAATAATATGCTTCAATAAATATTTAGATATCAGTACAGCACTTCACATGTTTCTTGAATTGTTGCTTCCTGAAAGAACTTGGTTGGAGAAGGTAAAGATTGGTTTGCTATGCATGGTCATGTCATGCCTGGTATATGACATAGGCTTTGAAAAAACCTGCAATTGCCAAGTGCTGAGAACATAGGGCCAGACCAAAAACCAACTCCTGTATGCTTGGCTTTATTGATCAAGTAGCATAGCTACTGGTTAGCAACCCAGGAACAGCTCTCTTGGAGTCACGGAAAGAAGCTGAAAGAGTGGTGAGAGGGAAGAAAGCAGTAGAAGCTGCTATTTGCTCTGACTCAGTTTTACACCAGGTTTTGCTCCATTCATCAACATTAGCTAGAGAAAAGAGTCTGGCTCACATTAAGTCTATTTAAAAAAATGATTTAAATATATCAAAGAGGCTGCAGCAGCCAAATTGAATCACATGTCAAGCAAGGATAAGAAGCTGAAACCACACCTGGTACAAAACCAATTTACAGTAATAGAAAATTTGGCCCACTGAAGTGTATGGAAGCAAAATGTCAGTATCAATAACTTCCTGTCTTTGTTGTCTTCACCACAAAACATCACTTCATTGGTTAGAGTCATGTGAACACAGAGTAAATTTTAGAAATTTGATAGATTTGATAAGTTGCTGGTTCTTCTTGATCTGTATAAAACAATCTTCATCTGAATTCTCTTGAATAAATATTATGATTAATTGTTGGGGCTTGTGACACTTCTTAAATGGGTTTTCATGTTATACACAGAGGGGTTGTATTAACCAAAAGATGAACCTGCTGTGATGACACCTGTTTATTGGGACTACACCATGTTTTCAAACTTCAATAGCTTTGATTGGCTTACTGGGGAAGCATCTTCTTGGAAAAAATAAATGTTTTGCCTGGATGACTCTCCCACATCTGTGTTTTTCTAGTGAAATCCCTAAAATAAATATCTGCTAGGGACCTGAGCTCCTGAAAAGGCACCATATGCTGCATTTGGAAAGATCAGAATTGCAAAATAAATGTTTTGAAAGAAGCATACAAAAATCCTTATGTGGCCCCAGCGCAAATGGAGAACAAGAGCTGTCACATGGCCGCAAGGTGTCAAGTGATGGGCTTACACAATTGTGTTCTTTACTAGCTGCAGGACTCTGTATGTGTAGGGGATTGCAGCCCTCAGACTCCCTCTTTAATCCACATCCATAAAATGAAAGGCTTGGGTCTCCAACAGTTATCTTCATCTATTCCTTGTACTACTACTTCTTTTAAACTCTGACTGGAGAGAAGGCTTTTGACTTGGAGTGCTGCTCTTCGCTTCACCAGAGCCTTTCCTGGTGACACCAGCCAAGTCACAGTGCAAGGGAGTCTTCAATGAGTGCTTTGAGCCAGGCTTACAACCTCTGTGTGCTCATGGATTTTGTACAGGTGGGTGCTGCTCTTTCTTTTCCTGTGTATTTCACTCCACAGTCCCTAAAGTCTTATCTTTGTGTTTTGTTCAATGCCTGGTTTAGCTGGACTCTAATCTTATGCTGGACTGCAAAGCACAGCACCTGTGTAACCGGGACTCTATCCCACTCTCCACCGATGAGTGCTTAATAACAAGCACAAACAAAATAAGGGTTGTTCATTTGAGCTTAAATATCTTATGGCCATGAAAAGTGGTGTCATAAGGAATTTTATTAAAAAGCAGTGTTTGATTTCCATGTGTGTGAGTTTAGGTAGAGAGGATTAGGAAATTCGATTCAATTATTCACAGAAGTAGCATTTTTGGAACAGACAATTCCCTCTTTTGCTTTGTGTTCCCTCACTCTCCAGGACTTTAACTCTACCTGGCTATCACACATTCCCTAATTGATTGAAATAGATTATCCAAGGGACATTGAACTGGGTGGTGCAGAGATCTGAAAGAGTATAGGTTTTAGTGTATTAAATAAGGACTGAATATACCTGTGTTAATTTGATTCATTTTAGTTTTTCATTTTTCCTTGTTGTTTAGAGCCAACTAAAGTCTTGAGCCAGATTCTCAGCTGGCATGAATCAGTCAAGTAAAATGAAATCAGTGAAGCTATATTGGTTCATATCCACAGAGGATCTAGTCCATTCGTTGATGTCAATTGAAAAGGCGTATTTGGCATAGCAGATTTTGGAATATAGGGCAGTAGTATTCACCGTAAAAGCATTTTCACATTATGTCTCTGACCTACAAGAATATACAGGCACTGGAAGTTTTATAGACGTTTCTGGCTTACTGGCATAGGAACAAATAAAGAAAGATAAGTACAGGGCTGCAAATTAGAGCTCAAGTACTCTCCAGCGTGACATTTTGCAGGTCTACAATGTCACTGAGCATGCCTACAACCAGAAACATAGAAGAAAGAACCATGCAGCAGACAGATGCATGTCAGTCTGCCTTCCTGGATTCTAAATGTCAAAGTTCCTGGAATCACAGAATCATAGAATCAAGAGAAATTTTCTCTTTGCTCTGCACTACAAGAATGAATAGATTTCCAAAGTTTCGGTTCATATTAATAATCATAAGCAGATAGATTTGTTGTTTGATATTGGTATGTATAAAATATCAACTGCTTTTTAGGTTGTGTTAATTTACAGCTAGAAGAGTTTCTTGTGGCAATAAGCTAATCACAAGGCATGTATTAGACATATATTTCTGTGCATGTGTTTTCAATTCCCAACAGTTAATTTTTGTGGCCTTTTCTTCCCCTTCCACTCTTTTCAGATTTTCAATATTTTCATTGTGTTATCTCCTATTCACACAGTTTAAAAAAATAAAAATGTAGTGAATATCTCTTAAACTCAGTCTTTAGACTTGTGCTCATTATTCTGCTCTGAAACTGTTCTAGTTCTACCATATCACTTCTGAGCGATGTGGCCTGTAAAACATGTGGTCATCCAGAGGTGCTTCTGCTATGGATTCTTTTAAGAACAATACAATATTTTTCATGTTGCTTCCTATCAATAATCATTCTGGATCAACATTGTCCAAGTCTGAATTTCATCTCGTACCTGGTGTTTATTCACTGCATTCTTTGGCTATTAAACTGTAAAGAATGAAGCTCAGTTTTAGGACCATGGAATATACATGCTTATGGATGGAATTAGAACCTTTCTCCACTTGATAAGTCTTGATTATCATCTTGATGCTTTTGTTTGTTTAGCTAAGTTTGGGCTGGTTATTTATTTTAAAGCATCCAGTGAAGCTATCACATTCTTGAAATAATTAAAAAAGATTTATTTTGCTTTTTATCAGTGAAATGAATTCTCAGAGCCAATGTTTTCTCATCACAATAATAACAGTTGCATAATATGTAGGAGTGGTGACGCATGTTTTCAGCTTCATTATTATTCACAGACTCGTCCATTAAGCCATGGGGCAAAATTATGAGCTATGGTATGTTAGAAGATTGGTACTTCCAGTGGCATCAGGCTGTGCAACAATGAAAAACAGAAACACAGTGAAATATTTTGGTTTCCAGTGATGTCCTCTTCAAGGCAGTTTCCCTCAAACCTTACCTCTGATATCGTTTTGGATGCCACCATCACAAATGCTTCATCCTAGGTGGCAAAGTGAGCAAGGAAAGTTAAGGTTCTTCCATGTCCTGTAGCTGCTAGGAGCAGGAAGATAACAGGCTTATATTTTTCTAAAACCAGAATATAAACAGAATTGAAGGAGGGAATGAGTTAGGTCTGCTCTCTGAAAGTCTAAATGTTATGGGATTATAGCTATCATCCAACTTTCAGCGCATTGCTGGTCAGTTCAGCTGCCAAATGTCCTTCTGTTTTTTACACAGAGAGATTGGTTAGGTTCCTGCTTAGAACTTAAAGGTGCCTACGCTTCATTGTGCATAGTGCCTCTTGTTACTCCTGTTTTCTATGACATTTTTTAGCTGATCGTGGATTATGCTGTGACCTCTTCTGTCAAAGGTGAGCCACTGGGAGGCAGGATGCAGAGGAGTAATCATCCTTCTTTATGGTTTCAGTGCCAGTTCAAGCATATTTTCAGTCCTTGCTCTCCCCTGTAGGCATGGACTACCCCTTTCAAGTGCTCTTAGAGTGGTACCTCACAAAGGTGACCACAAAAAGCAGTGAAAGGGGTCACTAAAGCAGCTGTGTTCTTTATCGCTGACATCACAGACTAATTCAAGAGTGATTTTTATTTATTTTGTATAAGACCTGAGGTTTGCCAATAGAATTTAGGACTATTGTGACCATGATAGAAGGAGCTAATGTGACTGTGTAGTGTGACATCCTACCTGGTGAGACTGGATATCACCAAACAAACTCAACATCAAGTCTAGAAATCAGTAACAACTAACAATTAACATTTGGCTAATAAAAAAGGATAATATTCAAGGTTTTGGCAGGGAGTATTCTTTCTAAGTAAAAAATATTTGAATTGTGTATGTATGTGAACCACTTTGCTGATAACTTTTGTAGTTGACAAAGAAAAACATGCCACAGGCCACTTATCTACTGTGGTAAGTGTGTGATAACAGGCAACAGAAACTTACCATGGACAACTGTAAGTGATGTCTACTAGCATTTGCAAAAGGCATTCAAGAGAGTTTCTTACTGAAGACTCATAAGGACACTAGGATGTGAAAGGATGAAGGAATAGGATAAATAACTCACTAAAACATAGGAAACAAAGTAGGAATAAAAGTTCATTTCTCACAGGGAAGGAAAATTACCAAAATAATCCCTTAGGGATTTATGCTGGGGCCTGGGATGTCCCACATTTGTAAACTGAGCAATGAGGTGACAGACTTTGCTGACAGTACTGAGTTATTAAAGGTTGAGAGTTGACTGAAAAATTGAAGGAAGTCCTTGCCTTTCTGAATGAACAGGTGAAAAAATGGCAAATGAAATTCCATTTAGATACATACATGGGGGAGAGGTGGATTCCAGCTTTGCAAATATGATGATTGTCTGAGCCGACTACAAACACTCAAGAATGAAATTTTTGTGACTAGGATGGTTAAGTATATGGAAACCCTACCTCAGGGTTGAGTAGTAGTAAAAAAAAATGCACAGAAAATGGGAAGGTAGGAACTGTTAGGAAAGAAAAGCAAAACAAAACAGAAAAAGCTGTCATGTGATTGCAAAAATCCAGGATTTGCCCTCATCTTCAGCATGGTATAGGATCTGACACCTTCAATCCAACTAAAAGATACAGTAAAACTAGAAGAAGATACTAAGCAAGGGAAAAAAATCAGTCAGAATTACAGAATACTTTTGTACAAATAGTGGTTGAACAGTTCAAAATTCTTCATCCCAGAAAAGAGATGGTGAACGTCCATAGAATCACCAGTAAGTATGGAGAAATGTAGGTAGAAAGTTCTGCAGCACATCATAAGTTACAAGTGTTCTTTAAAGAATTATTTGGAGGTAATGTTATGGAGGTATTGCATGCCTTGGAAACCACTTGCCCAATAATCTGGAAAGCAAAGAATGGATGAAAAGTTGACCTTGTAACAAAGACCATGTTACTTGCCTTGACCTAAAGCAACATAAAGTGGATTGAGTCAGTTCTGAAGACCATAAAAAGGAGATGGCTAAGTGAGGGTGGTCTGTCTATGATGGACATGCTAAAGCCTCAGACTGGATAGGAATTAGGTCTGCGTAACACCTAGGAGTTATAATGGATGGTGGTGAGGCAGGGAATAGAAAGAAATTCCCATCTGAGTACCATCAGGATCTGAAAAAACCTCAAGGACCTGGACTCCAATACAAAGAAGTATAAAATTTGATGAAAACTTGCTTATCAGTAACTCTGATTATTTGTAGTAATAGACTTGATTTGATATATCTTGCAGTTGTTGACAATGAAGTTACACCATAGTTGATAGTATGTCACTCCATTTGCGCTTTGAAGTGCTAAAATAAGCCAGAATAGCTATATACCTTCACTGTATAGATTTCCTGGCCCATCTGTTTTAAGAACCAGTCAATGAGTGAGCTGAAAGTATTCCCTCCCTTGGCTGGCTTGTTAGTGAGTGGCAGTGGTCTTAGAGGTGGTCCTTCTGCCTTTTTCCAACACATGAATCAAATGATACTTGCATTTAACATCTCAAAAACAAATAAAAGGAGGTGGTTATAGTCACACAACATGAAGTTAAGGTGTATAATGCATTGCTAAAGGCTGTTGCAGATGCTAAGCATTTACATAAATGCTAAATGTTTCAGCGGATTGCATGGATAAATTCATGGAAGAAAAACATACTCAGAGCTATTATAAAGACACTAGTTTTGCCTGGGGGCTCAGGGGCTTCCTGTGTTATAAATTGTGGAGCACCAGAAGAATATTCTGGGAAGCTGTGATGATGATTGCTCTGACTTTTAACTATTTCACAGGCACCTGCTATGTCACTGCTGGAGACAGGGCATAGGGCTAGTTGGGGCCTCAGTGTGACCCAATAACGTCTGTTGTTTTGCCAGCTCACTTCATGGCAATGGTTTTGAGTGTTCATGCCCAGGACTACACAAAGATGTGCAAAGGGCCATGAATGAACTCCTGGCTGCACTCTGCCCAGGAACAGGAGTGAGGGATGTGAGAAGGGGAGGGGGCTGACAACAGCAAAACCTCCTGAGCTTTGTAGTAGTTGACATGCCTGGTACACTTTTTGATGTCTGCTGCTGTGCTGTGGTAGATATCATCAGTAGCTGTCATTATTCAGGCTTCCTATATTCTGCCTAATAAAACAGGACTGCATTTCCAAGTCATATTACTGTGTTTAAAACCCTATATTGATGTAGATGTATGCTTATTGTCCTGGTGGGGGTACAGGAAGGCATGCAGCCTTTCATTCACAACTTACTCTGCTGCCTGATGAATTATACTTCTGTCCATTTTTCTTACTATAGACATATTTGTACTTTTAAGAACACTGTAAAAAATACCAATTAGCAAACTCTTGGATTTTTAAGAGAAAATAGAGGAATATTTTTACAATAAGCTTAGTTTTGAAAATTCCTACAAGTGGCAGCTATGTGAGCACACACTTAAAAAGCCTCTTATATTACTTTAAAGAAGTGAAGACATGAACAGGGAAAGATAAGCGACTGACAGCCATGGAGGTCAAACTCCTATAGAGCAGAGATAGCAAAGGTAAAAGTGCAACATGCTACCTGCAGTAAGTTATTCACTAAATCACAACCTGGAAATGCCACTGAGGACTTTGTGGAGTTCCTTTTTTTAAGTTAAAAAAGATGAGTCTGGAAGCAATTCCAGTCTGGTCCTTGGCTTGCTCTCTCCACTTGAACCACTTTTGCATCATGTATAACATATGGCCCTGGCCTGTCTTAGAATGAGTCCTGTCTTAAATCAGCATTAAAAGAGAGGAGAGCATTTGCTGAGATGACTGTTACAGATGTCTAGAGAATGGCTTTATGTATGTGTAGCAATATGATAAAACAAAACAAGTGCTTACAAAACCACCAGGAAGCAATTACGTATCTGAAGAAGGGGCCAGCCGAAAGAACAATAACACAAAGCTGTGCATTTCACAGTGAATGTAAACCCTTAGAAGGAGAATAAATATCCTTGGTTCAATTGTAGGTATTCTCAGGCTACTTAACCCAATGGGAACATAACCAGTTTGTGCTGAGTGGGTAAACATGGCACTTCATGGTGATTTTATACAGAAAAACTCCAAAGAAGATGTGCCTGGAGTAAGATTATATGTCTCATTGAGCCCTGGTTTAGCACAAGAGCCCACTTGGTACAGAGTCATCTGCAGTGACCTGATTTCTTTACTGTGCTGTTTTCATTATGCAGGTCTCTTAGTGAAGCAGAGCCTTTCCTACCTTTCCTCTCTTAATGTCTTGGTGGTGAAGGAGAGAGAGATATTCCGTTTCTTTGCTGTCTGAAGTGACACCGGTGATCAATGAACAGCTTTTCCAGAGGAAAAAAATTGATTGTCCTTGTGAGCCTGTGCTGGTAACAGCTTCATATTTATGAACAGCTTTGAAGAATCCTATACAGTGACCTGCTCATGGACATATCAAGCTGTACTTTCATGGCACCCATGTTGTCTTCTGTTGCAAGTATTGCTAAGACTAGCCATATTTACTCTTATAGTTATTTTCCTGAATATTGCTAATGGGTCCTGTTATGCATAGGAATCAAGTGCAGTTTATGCTGGAAGCAACCAGTAGCAGCTAGAAGCAAAAAAGTTAAAGTAAATTTAGGTTCAGAAGGGTCCCTTAAAATTATCTGATTTCCTACATGAAATAGACTGCAACTTTTGTTTGACAGGTTCCTGCAGGAAGTCCATAATTTCTGGCTAAGGAATCAGGAGACATGTAGAAAGAAGCATCCAGCTAAATCTCATTCCCTAAATGGAATCTGTTTGGGGAGAGGAAAGTTATTTCTGATTAAGGAGAACCTTCCATCTTGATAAGACTGGAACATTGCTGTGGTTTCCCTTTTAGTGTCACATTAAGAAAATTCTGCATGCTTTCTGGATCACATAGTCAAAGCTGTGCCTTTGCATTATACGCCCAAGAGAAATCAGCAGGAGCTCAAAGGCAGTGAACCTTCCATTCCTTTCCGTATGGGTGAGACCACATCTGGAGTGTTGCATCCAGATTTGGGCTTCTCAGCACAAGGAAGATATGGGAATAGTCCAGTAGAAAATCACTAAGAAAGTCATGGGGCTGGGGCATGGGATGTAAAAGGACATGCTGAGGAAACTAGGGTTTTTTCAGCTTTAAGACAAGACAAAGGGAGATCTTGTTGCTGTCTGTAGCTACCTAATGGGAGACTGTCTAGAAGATGGAGCCGAACTCTTCTCAGAGGTGCACAGATATAGAGGTGCTTAGGACAAGGGTCAGCAGACACAACTTGGAATATGGGAAATTCTGATTAGATGTAAGGAAACACGTTGGAAGAGGTTGCCCACAGGTGTTGTCAAATCTCCATTCCTGGGGATCCTCAGAGCTCAGCTGTATGAATTCCTAAGAAACCTGATGAAACTGGATCCAGCCCCAAGCAAGGGGCTGGACTACTGTCGTGGTTTCAGGTCAGCTCAGTTGGTAACAAAGCACCACACAGCCGCTCGCTCACCCCCCACCCCCTCCCCTGGCCACATTGGGATGAGGAGAAAATCCAAAGGCAGGCTTGTGGGTCGAGACAAGGACTGGGAGGGATCATTCCCCACTTATGGTCACGGGCAAAAGACAGGCTCAAATTGGGAAAAAACCAAAATCAATTTAATTTACTACAAATCAAAACAAAAAACAAACCACAAGGGTATTAGGAAGGGAAACTAAACATCAGAACAACCTCCCCCCACCCCTCCCGCCTTCCCGGCTCAGTTCCACTCCCGATGCTGTCTACCTCCTCCCCCTGGCAGCGCAGGGGAACAAGGGATGGGGGTTGAGTCAGCTCGCCATGCATCGTCGTTGCCGCTTCTTTCCTCAGGGGGAAGATTCCTCTCTCGTTCCCTGCTCCAACGTGGTTCCTTT
>VYZV01021212.1:26618-57338 GCA_013401275.1 Pandion haliaetus
GCGTCCGACATTTTGGGGCGGTGAATTCTTTATCTTTATCCGACATTTTGGGGCGGCGAATTCTTCCAGCAACTTCTTAAAGGGGCCGCCTCTGCAGCCCCCCTCCCCTGCCACCAAGGAAAACCGCGCCACACAAACCCATAACAACTACGCAACCTAAACTTGATCTAAACTATTCTATGATTCTGTGATCGTTCTGCTGTACATGCCATGACTTCATGACATGGTGTATTTTTAAGTGCCAAGCTTCCTGACAGAGATCTGCCTGGGAATTAAAAGTTCAGTTTGCTGTTCCTGCAGAGAGAGTTGAAAAATTATACAAATACTCATACTGAATGGTCAAACAACATCTCATCACCCCAGATTTTTTTTTTTTTTATATATATATATGAAAGAAAGTTGCCAATGGAATACCAGTTCCTACTTGCGCATATTTGCAAAATGACAGAATTCCTTCTGGGTTTCCCAATTGCCAGGTGTAATCTTGGTTTGTGTTGGTTTCTATCCAATTTAATCTAGCTGAAGCTCTTGGGAGTCTGCAGAGGACAAATCAGAAATACTTATACAGGCTGTGTCTACAGGCAAGAAATACCACAAAGATAAAAATAATCAGAAATTGCCCAGTTTGGCAAGAGTTGTTCTGAGTGCTACAGTAACACACTACGATAAAAGAAAGTAACAAGACCAGAGAGGGAATGACTCACTAGCCTGGCTGTTAAGACAGTACCCTAAGCAGTGGAGGTTGGTTGAAAATGTTGCCTGAATGACACAAATAATAGAGCTGTAGTTTTTTAGGATATAATTTGTGTTGAAAATCAATACCTACCTCAGTTAATATCTGAGCACATTGTTTAAAGTCAGGTAGCATTAGCTGGAGGTATTGAAAGTACTCAGCAGTATTCTTGAAACCAGTGTTTATGAATCTGTTTTGTTACCTGGGAGGAGTGTTCAAACCTTCTTTAGCCAAAGAAGTGAATTTGGACTTCTGTGCTTGGAACAAGTATCATGTGCATTGGGGTAAAAGCCCCTCTATCCAAATTGTTTTCCTCCTTTGTTGTTGTTGTTCTGTTTTTCCTCACTCACACCTATTTGGTGGGTTTGACCTGAGTTCTCTATTGTCATGGTATGAAGGGACTGCACTGTTTGGCCAAGTACATATTTACTAAAAATAACCCTGTCTTTTGGAATTGTATTGATGTACGTTTAAGGTACTGGAGGTTTTGCTTTCAGGGAGAGGCTATGTTTCTGGGAAGTATAATTGCAAAGACTAAATATCCTAGTCAGAAAATCTGGGCAGAGTGTGGAAGCACTCTAAAGTATGTGCAGTTAAATGGCCACATATTGAAGTGCAAGTATGTGAGTACTATAGACCCTGAGATATTTTGAACACTGAGATGATAGGGGCTTAATGTATTGTGAGAAACTTAGATACCATCGCAATGGGAGCCATTGGGGAAAATACAAAAATAGCTTTTTTAGCTTACTGAGTAGAATCAGCAACATGACGATGACTTAATTTCCATGGCCAGATATTCTGGAGTGGGCAGAATTCAGTCTGGATGAATGGCTTTCAATGGTGATTCAGAAAAGTAACACCCCCCGCCCCCCCCAGGTATGTGTTTCTGCAGACAGGAGAGGAAGACGTGTGGTGTCCTGATCGTCCTGATCAGCTACATTCTTTGACTAATCCTGCTAGACTAGGCTCCTGGAACAAAGATGGAAAGTGCTCAGATTTTATTTCTCTAATATTTTCAATTCTCTTTGGGTGCACAGGACGACACCCGTGTGAAAGGAGGAGGGACTGAAGAGTCATTCCCTTTATTTTTAAAGTACTGCACTTTTCTAAGTGACGTGTTGGGAAAGTGATCTATATGCCTACATTTAGGAATCAGTACCGTTACTGATGCCCTGGGATATCCAAAATGTCTGTATGAGGCTGATGGAGATGCTACCCTAAGGTATCTCATCTAGCACTTAGACACACTTGTTTAGACACTCAAATTGCTCTTTAGAAGTCTAATTTAAGTCTGCCATCAAGGTCTGCTCTGTAGTCAATGGAGAGGGATGAGACGACATGAATCATTCTGCAGAGGTGCCATTCTCTTTCCTCTGATTAGCGAGGGGAGGAAATAGCCTAAAACTGATCCTTTTTCCATCTGGCTGCAGTTAAGTGAGATGAATCTTGCCATATTGATATGAAATGTGGTGGGCCTGGATAGAAGATCACTGCAGCTGAATGGGGGAGTTCCCACTCCATACTGCTATCTATCTCCACCTCTCCTCTTTATTCCTGGCTGTGTGTCCCCACCACTTGCATTGTACCAACTCTGGTGTACAACAGATGTATTGATTTAATTCATTAATATATTGCCAGAAGAGCTAGATTGCTTTTGTGAGTTGAGCTAATGATGTCTCTTGGACACCAAAGGTGGTGCAAGAGATGGAAGGGAGGAGGACAGAGCAGCAGCAAGCAAGGAAGAGGAAAAGGAGGACTTGTGGAGGGTGGTTGTGGAGGGGAGATCCCTCTGCTTTCCATGGAAGGGGTTAATTAAATTAACTTGACTGCCATGGACCACAGTCAAAGTGACTAAGACCAAAAAAGTTGCATACCGTAGGCTGAAGGTACGTTGGGCAGTGCCAGTGTCAAGGAAAACCATACGATATGTGCTATAACTTAGATTTTGAAAAATGAACCAAATGCTTTAAGCTTTTCCTGGATACCTCAGTCTGTATTGGGTATCTCTGTCTGAGCACAAGCTTAGACTGACCTTAAGGGACCTAATGAGGTCTCACCACTTGATGCTGTAGCTACAGTCACATGCAGCAATAAATTACAGGAAATAAGAATACTTTATGAGTGACGGGATCTATTCTGGGCAAACCATTCTGTGAATACACCTTTTTTTCTTTCTACTGGTCAGTGAATATATCCAAATACATTGCAGTGCACCATTAAATTAAGAATAAAAGAGGTTTGACAGAAAGGAAATTGCTGTACAGGTTACTCTTGATATTATTCTCAAACAATCAAAATGCTGAAAATAAGATTCTGAAGGCCCACCAAGCAGCTGAGGAACACAGAGCAGACATGTTATATAAATATGTGTAGAACGATAGATTTCCACTCTATTTTGCTTATCACAGAATCATCAGATCAATAAAATAAATGTGTCAAAGAGAACCAACAGAGGGAGAAAGAGACAAAGTGTGTGTGACTGAAGCTTTTCAAATATCACTTTAATTATATCTATGCTCTGATGTAACTTCTCTCTGTAGCTCTATAAAAGTCATTTTTTGCATATTTCCCTCTTCTTCATGAGCCACTAATGTAAAGACTGAAGAATGATATATGAGTTATTTATGCTACTGTCAATATGCATGTCTCTACGTGTCAATGGGAGAAGTGTGGGAATGATATGTCATTTAAAAATGCTGATACGTAATTGTTACTGACTAGAAGAGGATAAATGCTACCGTACTTAGCATCGCTGTAATCCTTTCCATCTTCAAAATACTTTCTAAATGTTAATTAGCTACTGTAACTCACCAAAAATTTTCTGTCAAAAAAGTTTTTTTGTCATCCAGTTGGGTTATTTTCTCCTGGAAGCAGATAGTTTTAACAAAAATGGATGAAACTGACACAGAAAAAAATTCAAACAAGAAAAGGTGTATGGATAAAAATGGAAAGATTTTGTGGTGGGTTGACCCTGGCTGAATGCCAGGTGCCCACCAAAGCTGCTCTATCACTCCCTCCTTCAGCTGGACAGGGGAGACAAAATATAACAAAAGGCTCACAGGTCAAGGAAAGAGAGATTACTTGCCAATTACTGTCATGGGCAAAACAGACTCAATTAGATGAAATTAATTTAATTAATTACCAATCAATTCAGAGCTGGGTAACAAGAAATAAAACCAAATCTTAAAACACCTTCCCCCCACCCCTCCCTCCTTCCTAGGCTCAACTCCATTCCCGGTTTTCTCTACCTCCTCCCACCCAGAGGTGCAGGAGGACGGGGAATGGGGTTTGCAGTCAGTTCATCACACGTTGTCGCTGCCACTCCTTCCTCTTTGGGGGGAGGACTCCTCATTCTCTTCTGCTCCAGCATCCTTCACAAACTTCTCCCATGTGAGTCCTTCTCACAAGCTGCAGTTCTTCATGAACTGCTCCAGTGTAGGTCCTTCCCATGGGCTGCAGTCTTTCAGGCACAGACTGCTCCAGCGTGGGTCTCCCGCAGGGCCACAAGTCCTGCCAGAAAACCTGCTCCAGTGTGGGCTCCTCTCTCCATGGGGCTACAGGTCCTGCTAGGAGCCTGCTCCAGCACGGGCTTCCCACAGGATCACAGCCTCCGTCAGGCATCTCCCTGCTCCGGCTTGGGGTCCTCCATGGGCTGCAGGTGGATATCTTCTCCACCGTGGACCTCCATGGGCTGCAGGGGGACAGCCTGCCTCACCATGGTCTTCACCACCAGGTTGCAGGGGAATCTCTGCTCCAGTCCCTGGATCACCTCCTCCCCCTCCTTCTTCTATGACCTGGGGAGTCTGCAGGGTTGTTGCTCTCACATATTCTCACTCCTCTCTCCAGCTGCAGTTTTGTGTTGCACAGCAGCTTTTTCCCCTTCTTAAATCTGTTATCACAGAGGCGCTACTTCTGTCGCTGATGGGCTCGGCCTTGGCCAGCGGCAGGTCCGTCTTGGAACTGCCTGGCATTGGCTCTGTTGGACACAGGGGAAGCTTCTAGCAGCTTCTCACCCAAGCCATCCCAGTAGCCCCACAGCTACCAAAACCTGGCCATTCAAACCCAATACAGATTTTGTTAAAGTCTTGGTTGGTGCCTTGCAGTAATTGCAACCAGGGTTCTTGTATGCATGCTCTTACTGTATGAGGAAGACACTAGCTCAGCCATGACTACACAGCCTTGACATACTCCAATGTAATCACTTAATCTGTTGTGAGAAGAAACTGAAGTGCATGTCCAGAAACATGGTCTGGCAATGCAGCCTGCACCTAGATAAGAAACATGCAACAGCCGTGCCAGTACCACCTCTGTTGAGGAAGTCAGACAGGCTACAGGTAGAAAAGTGGGAAAACTCCCTGATTGTGAGATATGTGTGAGATAAAGCAAAGTGTTTGGGTGTGCGGAGATCAATGTGCAATGGAGTATGTTGAGGAGAGCCCTGAAGTAGCTTGGAGCAACCCTGCAATGTGTGGTGGACTTATTGACTGCCTTAGCTTCCTCTTGTAATTCCTGAACAGAGATACTGCCGCACATATTTCAGGGTGACACAATGCACAGTGAGTGTGATGGTGACGGAAAATGCTGACAATAGTGTGCCACAGGAGTTGTCCCGATCCAGGTGCAGGACCTTGCATTTGGCCTTGTTGAACCTCATGAGGTTCACATGGGCCCACTTCTGGTGCTTTTCCAGGTCTCTGTGAATGGCATCCCATCCCTCAGGTGTGTCAACCACACCACTCAGCTTGGTGTCATCTGCAAACTTGCTGAGGGTGTACTCGATCCCACTGTCTGTGGTATTGATGAAGATATTAAACACTACTCATCCCAATACAGATCCCTGAGAGACACCACTTGTCACTGAACTCTGTCTGGACATTTAGCCATTGACCACTACCCTCTGGATGTGACCATCCAACCAATTCCTCATCCACCAAACAGAAAAGGTTGTTGTGGGGGACCGCATCAAAGACCTTACAGAAGTCCAAATAGATGACATCAGTAGCTCTTCCCTTGTCCATTAACGTCATCACTCCATCACGGAAGGCCTCTAGGTTGGTCAGGCAGGACTTGCCCTTGGTGAAGCCCTGCTGGCTGTCTTGAATCTCCTCCCTGTCCTCCATGTGCCTTAGCATAGCTTCTAGGAGGATCTGTTCCCTGATCTTCCCAGGCACAGAGATGAGGCTGACAGGTTGGTAGTTCCCAGGGTCCTCCTTTCTACCGTTTTTAAAAATGGGTGCAATGTTTCCCTTTTTTCAGTCACCAGCGACTTCACCTGACTGCCATGACTTTTCAAATATCATGGAGAATGGCTTGGCAACTACATCAGCTGGTTCCCTCAGGACTCTGGGATGCATCTCATTGGACCCCATAGACTTGTGTATGTTCAGGTTCCTCAGGTGGTCACAAACATGATCTTCACTTACAGAGTGGGAGGGACTTTGTTCCCTCAGTCCCTATCTTGTGGTCCATCCACTCAAGAGGTGTGGGAAGACAGGTTGCCAGTGAAGACTGAGGCAAAAAAATTGTCAGGTACCTCAGCCTTCTCCTCATCTGTTGTTACCAGTTTGCCAGTCTTGCTCATTGTGGGGGAGTATGTTTTCTTTGACCTTCCTTTTCTGGTTGACACACCATACTTCTTATTATTCTTTCCATCCCTTGCCAAGTTGAGCTCCAGCCACACCTTGGCCTTCCTGACCCCATCCCTACATAACCAGACAGCATCCCTGTACTCTTCCCAAGATACCACTGCCTGTGCATTTCCTTCTTACTCTTTAGTTTGACGGGCGGGTCTCAAACCAGCCATGCCAGTCTCTTGCCTTCCTTTCCTTATTTCTCACACCTGGGGATCAAGAGTTCTTGTGCTCTATGGAAAGCATCCTTAAAGATCTGCCAGCTCTGTTCTGCTCCCAGGGGGTCCTATTGACTAACTTCTTGAACAGTTTGAAGTTTGCTTTCCTAAAGTTCAGGGTCCTGACTACTCGTTGCCTGACCCTTATCCCTCAGGACTGTGAACTCTACCAGTGCATGATCACTGCAGCCCAGACTGCCTCCAATCTTGACATCACCAATTAGCTCACTTGTGTTGGTGACCAGCAGGTCCAGCATCTCATCCCCTCTGTTAGGGCTGTCTATTACCTGGCTTAAGAATTTATCCTCAATGCACTCAAGGAATTTCCTGGATTGCCTATAGCTCGCTGTGCTACTTTTCCAGCAGATGTTGAGGTGGTTGAAACCCCCCAGCAGGACAAGAGCCTGTGAGCACGATGACTCCTGTAGCTGGAGTAAGAAGGCTTCATCAGTAGGCTCCCCTTGATCTGGCAGCCTGTAGTAGACACCAACCACAAGGTTCCCTTTGTTGCCTCAGTCTCTCATTCTTACTCATAAGCTTTCAACCTGCTCGTGGCTATTCTTCAGAGAGAGCTCTTCACATCCTATCCATCTCTTGATGTAGAGGGCAACGCCTCTGCCCCTCCTTCCTCCCCTGTCCCTTCTGAACAGACTGTAGCCATCAATAGCCACACTCCAGTCATGAGATTCATCCCACCAAGTTTCAGTAATGGCAACTAGGTTGTAGCTTTCTAGCAGCTTGGTGGCTTCCAACTCCTCCTGTTTGTTGTCCGTGCTGCATGCATTGGTGTAGAGTCACTTCAGCTGGGCTTTCTTAGAGGAACACCCCTTAATACCTTTGAAGTATTTCACTGGTGCCTGTTGGCTCCTATTACCTCAAGAGCCCCTGGCTCATCTCCATAAGACTTCAAGAGTGATGCAGTGTAGCCAGCATATCTCAGAGCAACAGGCACACACAGCAGAACAGGATGGATGTGTCAGTCTCTGCTGCCTCAGTGCAAACTCCAGCAGCTTAAATTAACTACAGGTGAAAGTGTACTTAGTCTCAGCCTTGGCACACTTTGTGCTGAAATGCATGTGCATGCTCCTGCTTCAGTAACTCTGCTGTGACGGGCAGGCTGGAAGGTGACAAGCAGTTATTAAATTGTTAAATTGCCCAAATTAAGTTCACTGTTGATCATCTTGGACTTTGCTCCTCAAAAGACTGGCACATTGTGCAGTTACCTGCAGCCTGTATATCAAAATTGGACAGAGGATCAGTTATAGAAGTATGTTTCTTTAGTGTCAGCCAGGGGCCCTTTTTTTGCCGGGCTCTGCCTGCACGTTTATATGGCAGGAGCCATTCTTTGCCAAGAAGATGAACAAAGGCTGACAGGTGAATCAGGCAATGTGTGACAAATAAAAAAACGGGAGAAGTAGCTTCTCCATGATGATACAACAGATCTGGAGCAGGTCTACAGCAGTCCTTGTTGCCTCAGAAGTTCTTATATTCTCTGTTTCAGTGTTATCCTCTGTCTTAAATAATTTTCAGTGCCGTGTGAAGTAGTAGGCAATAAAGTAATTCAGTTGCTGAGGGCTTATTACATTTCTAGGATTTTGCAGAAAGCCTATTTAGGGAAGGCGACACATACTTACTGATGGATTTAGGTTTGCTATTCACTAGTTAGACACTGTAAAGAGAGTAGAGATCATGTTGTTTGTGGAATAATGTTTACTGTGATTGGATTGAAATGTAGCTGCATACTTGCTTCTGAAAAAATAAACTGGAGATGACAGTTTGAGCTAAATCTCTCAAAAATTTTCTATCATAATCCTTGGGTGGGCATGCTGGAGGGAGATATATCTATCTTTGACACTGCTTCTGCGCTAAAAAAAGATCTGAGAAAGATCTGCACATCCTGAACATAGTAAATGTTAATATTGTCAAAATTCTTGACAGTATTCACGAAACAAGCTTGCCTTTCTGTGCAGGGAACTGTAGGCTTTGCAGAAAGGCACAGAAAGAAGCTTTCCTGTGGCTCCTGAAGGAAGATGCTTGGCTGTCCCAGGTCTGCCAGAGCACTTCAGAGTCTGTAATGGGCTCTGCTATGGTGTTCGACCTGTGCTTTTTTATGAAGACATGAAAATGTCCTTTTCTGTCCCCTGTGTGATAACTGTTTTTAAAATGGGGAATTTTCCTTTCTGCTTGAGAATCCTAAGGGATTGGTTGAGTTCCCTGACTTATTTTCCCCTCAGCAAGAAAAAATTGCCCCTTGGTGCTCTTTTGATACCAAATGATCACTCAGACATGGGTTCAGCCTGATGCAGTTCATTCAAAAATGTTAAAGGGTCACCAAATGCCATTAGTTCTATCATTGTTGATGACCTGAGGGATAGAACTTTGGTTTCAAATCCATCAATTTTCAGCTAATATTGATCATTAGCAAGTAAAGATAAATGAGGGTTGTTTTATGGTACATCTGCACTTCATCTGCTATATACAGGTAGTATATCTTCTACTGCAGATATGAAACCACCCAGACATAGTGGATGACAGAACATGAAACTGTTTTTGAATCTCCAAGAGACAGTTTTTGGCTAGAAGAAAGTACTCATTGACAGTAACTGGTGATATAAAGAATTTATGGGCTACCACACAGTAAATGACACAAAATCCCAGCAGCAAAACTGACCACTCAGAATTTGCAAATGTGGTCTCTTTTCATGACCTTGGCAGCTAATGATCCTTTGGGACACCAAAGTGACCTTGGAAGTTAATAGCCTATTTCTTGCTGCAACAAATAAAATTAAATTCTTCTTGTTTTGATGAATCATTTTCAGGATTGTTAATTAGAAGACCTGACCCTAACAGAGATACAGGATACAGGAGACTGCTTTCTGCTTCCTGCTGACTTTCAGGGACTGATTCAAATCCTGTTGGAGGCAATGGGTAGACTCAGTAGGGCTTTGAATTAGGTCATTAAAATTAGTATCTATAAGGAAGTCACTATATCTCTCTGAGCCTCTTTGTTTATGTGTTCACATGGGGACAGCTAATAATTACTTACATCAGGATGTTTAGAGCATTTTGTGATGTGTCCGTGGACAATATTATAGAAGGACAAATTAGTCATTTAAATGTGCAGAATCTATTATTTATTCTAAACTATATGCAATAAATATCATATTTTATGATGGAATTAATATCTGATTCTATAGTAATTGGCAGTTAGCTATATAGGGATCACAAAGAAATACAAATAAAACAATTTAACAAATATGAAGTGAATGATTTGTGAGAATATCTAAAATCACATACAAACTTAATGAAACATAAAAAATAATTATGATACACGCAGAATTGGCATTAAACTATGATAAACCTGTGGTCTTAGTAATTCTCAGACTTGTAGTTAAGTGGTGATAAGTAAGTACAAAATACACAGAAAATCTTATTGTGCAATATAATGAACACCAAGGCTTAAGAAAGAGGATCTGATATAATGGTAATTAATGCAGGACAGATTCTGTCTTGGATTAATTCAGCCAGCTTCATTTAGGCAGTTCCAGGAAGGAATCTGAGCTGCTTATGCTGTTATTTACTCTATATGTGGCAGACTTTTCTCTGATATTTTATTTCATTATTTTGGGTAAATTATGTCTCCCCCCCAGCAACGAATCCATTTAACTGTTGCATTGCAATGAAACTGTGATACCCATATTTGTAAAAAGGCCTTTAGTTTCAGAAATATTAATCTTAGAATAAAATAGAAATATTAATCTCAGGACAGTTCATGCCCTTGGTCTCTCTGGATCCCACCCTGGGCTGACACTCAGGCCAGTGCCACTTCTCCTCCTCTTCCTTATCCCAGGGTTTGCACAGGAAGGGAACATCAGCCTGGTGACACACACCAGCAGTTTGCCAATCTGATGATGAAGAAACCTTGATCCCAGCATATGGGGGTGAAGATACAGCAGCCTACGTGTAGGAAGTATCAATCATGGAGCAAGCAAGCAAGGAAACCTCAGTCCTACTGAAACCTACGGTAAAACTTCTGTTGGCTTTGCTAGGAGTGATAGCTTTCACAGACTTGCAGTGTGTTTGTTATAAAAGCCAAGGAAGATCCAAATCTTCCGTCTTTGCAGAAGACTTCTCCCTAGGGCCCAAAGGACAGCCACAGCAAAGGGTGAGGAGGGACCTGCAGAAGAGGCTGCACCACTATACAAAGGCAATTTCTCTTCCCTGGAAAACAGGCCTGTAGATGAAAACATGGTCCATGTTGTTTTAGAGCAAACACTTTGCAGTATGACTCTGGGGACTGAAAAAGCCAGAAAAAGCACTTTATCTCACCAGAAACCATCCTAAGGTCACACCTGTGGCAGGGCAACCAAATTTATTTTTTATTTCTTATGAGAGAACTAATTATATTTTTTTGTTCATGAAACACAAATGCTAGTCAGTAGCATCATTTAATATAAGGACTTTAAGTGAATCTGTCTTTTCAGTTCCTCCCCTTGGTACCAAAACTTTATTTTTATAGACACAGAACAGCAATCCTTCAATTGCCACTTAGAAACTTAAAAACGTGTAAGGAGATAAACATGAAAAATACTTGAAAATGAGAGGCAAAACAAGGTAATCCATCTCTTAATGTCATCAGCTAGTGTAACCACCATTCTAGAAGGAAAAATCAACCAGATCCCTGATTATGTACAGTCTGTGCTAGTATGTGAATAGGTTTGTGTGGGCCAAACTGTGTGGGCCTGAAAATGACTTGAAAAATTGTGAGTTTTCACTGTTATTAATAAGGTCAAAATGTTCTTCCTTTTATTTAGGAAAAAAATAGAAAAAAACACTCAACACCTAAACAACGCTATAAAAGTGAAGTGCAGCAAATCCAGAAGTTAATATAAAATCCACATGTCAGTCTGTCTGTGGGAAGTATTTTGAAAGCCAAAGGCAACGCAATAAAAAAGGCAGCAGAAGCAGCAAGATTTCAATTAGGTGAAAAGAGAGTAGGCCCTGACAGTTCATTACTGAGCTGGCTCTTCCAAATACTGCGTTTTTTTTTTTTTCTTTGTCCCAGTTAGTTCATTAATGTTGGTCTCCAATTAGGAACAATATTTCTAACGAGATCTCTAGTTAGTAACCTTTGCTTTTCTTTTTTTCCCCTGCCCATTTCATAAATACAGTTGTAGAATTGTAGCGTAATTTCTGAAATTTGAGGGCTGGATGGCCGTTAGTGATGGTGCATTAGATCTCTGAGCCCCAGAGAACAAAGACGATTAGTGGTGAAGTAGCAAGAACAGGAAGAAAGAGATAGAAAGAGAGAAAATCATGGCAGAACTGACCAGCCCTTGGTTTTGCCTTTCTTGCAGCTCTCTTGCCTTTAGGCGTCACATAAACTCTGGGAAGAAGTATCAATCTCAGACTTTGATGAGGACTGTGGCAGCAGGGATTTTGCTTACTGTGTCTGCCTCTGAAGCAGTAATTTTAAGTGCATTTGCTGTACAGGCTTGGAGAGACGTCACTGTCACCTCCAAACCAGACAGGAAGGGGTAACTAGTATGTTAGTCATCACAGTATTTATTCAGGATATCTAGCTCCCTACAACTGCTGCAAGTCCTTTCAGTGGATCTGTTTTACCCTTTAGTTTCCCACTTCTTAGCTGTTTAGATAAGAGAACAGAGCTAGGATGGGAGTCAGATAAATAAAATAAAAAAATTTCCACCCCCCCAAATACTGGCTGAACTGTGAAGTGCTTCCTGTTTTAAAGTTGCTGCTTTCTGATTTCTTTTTTAATCTTAAATTATGAAGCCTAAGAGGCAAAAAACAGCATTGAAAAGATCCAAAGAAATTGCAGTGACTGAAAAAAAAAAGAGTAGCACCTAATTCTATGTTAATGAATTCCTCTCTTCATAACTTCATTCAAAAATCTGCCAACATACTTGCAAAATAAAAAGCTTGTAAATAACACTTCTAAAAGCCTCAATTTCCTGAAGGATATATGTATTTTGTCAAAGCAAGAAGAAAATATTCAACATAATACAAGAAACCTATCTACTCCCTAGCCATGACAGTTTATTCCACTTTAACAGGCACATCTATATAAGGATGCATAAGAGTAGGAACTAAAAATTGAGCTGTTATAAACTTGGGAACTTAGTATTTCATAGGTATATTATGCTAAATGGCTTACCCCTTATTGATTCACACCGTTATTAATCAGAAAAGCCAGAGTATATAATCCCACCTGATCTTTAGGTCCTTGGAAATGACAGTTAAAGCTGGCAGCTGGCTTAGTGAAAGAATGGTGGGATGAAAAAAGCAAATGAATATCATGTTGCATTATTCATATAATTCCACTAACAGAGACGCAGGACTCCTATTAACTGTTGCTGCTCAAGAGGGGACTTGGGATAAAAGTAGTGCTGAAAATACTAGTATGAGGCTGTGCAAGCCTATTGCCATATTTTTCTGGTTTTTGGTTGGTTTTTTTTTTTTTAGTATTTGTGACCTATGACAAACTATCAAGGTTTTAACATGTAGTTTCTGTCTGACTGAGACATGTGCAGCTCCTTCTGACTTTCCTCATGAGTTGCACAGATATACTTAGATATTACATTTGATCATAAAAAGCTGCACCATAATGAAGAAACAGAAACTGGTGTGGCAAGTGCATATGTTGCAAATCACCACCATAAGTAAAATACTGCATATGTAAATGGCTAAGGAAGGACAGTATTCTTGATGTCCAGCTTTATCCAAACATTACTGTTATTAGAAGGGTGTCCAGACAGCACAGAGCAAAGGGACCCTGTTTTATTAGCTGATCAAGTTTAGATAAATGAAGAAGGGAAGGAGGAAAATAAACATGAGTATATGGAATTACTTGCCTACCATCACCAAGCAAACCAGCAGAGAAACTAGACTGGACCTTACCTAACCTTTTATTTCGCAGTCTCATGCCTTTGGGAGGGATTCAACTCATTTAGCTTCAGTCTGTACAAATTTAGTGTTTAATGTGTGCTAGATATCTAAGTCCAGCCACAGACAATGCAGAGGCAGATTCAAATAGCTGCTCATCCCTTCCTGGCACAGCATATATGATATGGGAGAGATGAACCATTCTCTGGCAATGCCTGTCTTTCCCCCTTGACTACAGAAGAAAACTAAGGGATTAATTTCAACTAGATGCCTAACTTTTAATGAAGTTAGTTCAGATGAATCCCAGCTTATTTCATTGGCCCACAGTACAAAGTTCAATATCCTAGATGTACAGCATTGGGATCTTCAGATAGATATTAGTAAAAAATCCAACATACTCAAGTGTACACATGCGCATAAGTGTACATATGCACATAAGGACATCGTAATTTAAACTTTTCTACCTACATGCGAATGCCTAAGTAATAGATCTGATTTAAAATGTAAATTGATTGTGTTGTTTGAAATCTTTGCCCTCACCTAATATTTTATTTTTCTTAGGTTTTATTTTCAAAGGACTTTTTACTTTTTCACATTGCAGTTTTCCAGTACAAATTTACACCCACAAAAGTTTTATGGTATACCACTGCCATCTTTCACTTCTGTAATTACAGAACACGAGTACAAAATTAAGCAAATTGTACTGTGGTGGATGAACCCGAAGTCTTTACTGAAACTGTGGCGTACCACTGCATGTTTTTCAGACTGCCTTATTTTACTGTGCCAAATAGCTTTCTCTTGTACTGGTAATGTGTATTTTATGTTCTATGAATAATGTATGTTCCCTATGTAACTCTTCACTTCAGCTTTTGAAGGCATAGGGTGCTCCAATTTCCTGTTTCGTACCATGACGAGGACCAGCAATGTTTATAGAGTTCCTGAAGTTGCTCATTTGTTCAAGGAAATAACTTAAATTCATACAAACACCTTTGCAGACTTCTGAGATGTGATTTTTTGAGGATTAACACAGAGTTCAAGCCACAGAGAATGCATGTAAAAGGAGGTCTCATGCCATCAAGCTCTCTGCTTCTCAAATTCATTAAATTTTCACTGAACCCCCAGTTATGAGGAGTCATAGTTACTGATAAATTTCTATACTCATTGCAGGTAGAAGGCAATTTATGTCAATGAATTAATGTTTAGTTAAGAGTCAGTGGGATCTCAGAGAAATATATACTATTAAAAGGATATGCCATCATCACAGTATTTCGGGATTTTGCTTTTTTGGTCCAGAGAGCAGATAGTTTAAAGCTATGTGGAAAGGTATGTGCTGGTAACACTCCTGATACATTTGTATAATTACCAGTGCATCCCGTCTTTCCTGCAAGCAGATCAGCAGAGCTGGATGTGGGAACTGGATGCACAGTTTCTCACTGCATCTTCAGGAAGACAACCCGGGGTTCTTGGAAGGTTCGTTTGAGGTGCTTACCTGTTGTTTGGATTTTTACCACAATCATAATTTTGAGTACAGAGAATTGACAAGGCAATAATTCTCTGCTTGCTGAATCTTTTGCTTTGTGTCACTTGTCTAGCACAATGACATCCAATTATGGCTGATGCTGCTATAGAGAACTGGAGCAACAGGAACCAGACTTGGGTCAAAGCTTCCCAGCAGCTCCTTGCCCCATGCAGAGCCTGTCCAGAAATGGCAATTACTGAGGTGACACAAACTTTCTCTACCTTCCTCTTTACTGTGCACCACCACTTTTGGCCAAGAAGCCTATTCTTTTGTTTTGGGCTTTTTTTTTCCCACTTGATATGCTTTTTCCTGTTTATATAGTTTACCAAGGCTAGAAAATAACATCAAATACAGGAAGCAACCAGTGCAGCACTTAGAAAATGCCTTCCATGTAGAACACAATTTCTTTCTACTTCAGATCCCTTGTACATGATATGTGAAAATACTTTACAGAAATTGGTAGGACAGAGATGAGAAATGAGTGGGTAACAAAGGCACTTGTGTTGCTAGACAACGAAAATAATGTACAAAGACAGACACGCAGATGAAGGAAGAAAAAGTTGGAATTTAAAAGCAGCAGAAGTGCTAGAAAAGTTTTCTCGTGGACTAGCTGCAAATGATGGGGAAATACAAAGAACAGGCATGGTGCTTAACATTACTCAGAAGCTAAAGTGAACAGGAAAGATTTAAGGTGACAGTTCAAAGAGGACTTGGTGGTATGGAGGGGGTCAGAGAGAAGAAGGGATTCCCAGAGGGTGCAGCAGCATAGCTGGGAAACAAACCCCAACACGTGGAGCCTCCCAGAACAGGGGGGTTGGGGGGGGGGGGGTGAAGGGGAACAGCAACAGTGAGACGGATGGGGTAGAAGGCCAGGTGGGGTGGATGGTGTAAAATATCACTGGTTTGAGCCACACAGGTCAGCGTAAGGCTAAGTTAGGCGAATAAAGTATATTGTTATAGCCATTCGCAAGCACTTTTAAATTAACATTATCCTAGACTTACTATAATGCTAATGGCAACTATGGCTCATCCAGTCTGAGATTCTTTAGTTGAGCTTGAGGAACAGAAAATGAATCCCCATTTTAGAAGACAGGCTCAGAAATTAGCTAAAACTCGGGCAGTCTCAAGGTGGAGGAATCCCAAACTGATAACCTGTGATAAATGAACCAGGTGGTTCCTTATCTTTAGTTTTGTTGTCCTCACAACATGGACATCTGTTTGCTGCTTTAATTGCTCAGACTGTGAATGCTCATGTTTAAACCTTCTACATCTCATGCAATAAAGAACATTTTCAGCCTTAACATGGAACTGTTCATTTAGGCTGGGTTACACCTGAGGTTAGTACATCTTGACTAGACCCTTCGAGCTTTGATAAAGCTACCACTTTGATCTGAAAAGAAAAATGAAGAATGGAAGTTTCTGAAAAGATACTCTGAGCAGAGGAGAAGCCTGCTTTGGTAAAACATGTAAGAAAAATATCAGAAATGGGGGGAAGGAATATAAGAAAAAATTTTTATCTTGGGTTAAAGAATAAAAAACTGATTTTCTGAAGATTTTGGTTATTTCTGCATAGAAAGGTTATACCTAGTTCTGGTCTCAATATTTGTTTAGGTCTCAATCTAACAAAGCCTTTAGATCAGTAGAGCATGTGAAAAAAAGTCCTGCCAGAAGCTGTGACTAGGAACTCTTCTGGATGAAGCAATTGCTTAGAGGCTTTGCTGGATCTTTGCAGAAAATTGATGTAGTTGTTAAGGTGATGTTCATATCAGTAAATAAACTAGGGACAGGGACTATGTTCTTGGCTTACTGAGGAATGGCGTGGCACAGCGTGCAGCTCATAAGCCTGTGTCTGAGCTTGTTTCTCCCCCGAAACTTGTGGCTGTACACCAAATGGGGGCAGCCCCTTGGCTGCTCTCCTCCAGCTTGCAGCCTGCTGGGTGGGAGTGCTCAAGCTGGCATGGGCCAGAGCTGTGCCAGGGCTATGCTGGTGACTGCTGTGAGCCTGGGCTCCACGCTGCACCCATGTGCTGTTTAGTTTAATGCTATCATTATCCCTTTTTAGATTCTTCACTGACCACTTATTGTAAAACCCTGAAATGGTATGGGTTTTTATGTACTTTTAGACTTTGCTAGCTTAGGATTCCCTCATTGTGGATGAAGACTGGATCTCTGAGACACGACTGCCTTGCAAATCCATTGTATTGCAGATACCATGCTGATAGGTATGGCAGGCACATCTAAGATGCATACGTAACGCAACTGGATCTATGGAGTCACAAGAGGTGATGCCACTCTACACAACACGGGTAATTTCACCTAGATTTGATCCCCATCACTACAAGCAAAGAAGATAAAAATTCGAACAGCCTTTAAAAACCTCAAATAAAATCCTTCAAGTCATGGGGAAGATGTCTCAATAATAAACCTACTGGCAGGTAAAATGCTGTCATATAAAGAAGAGTTAAATGGAAGAGGAGCAGTGTCTGGCTCAATAGGAAATATATGCAGCCTGAACTCTGCCTTACAATAAAAAGAAAATATGCTGGCTATAAGCAGGAACACTGTGTAATAACACAGCCCCACTACATTTCAGAGCTGTTTTTACTGAACTCTGGCCATTTATCTAATTCCTTCTCCAGCAGGCTTGCTGGGAATTATTTTATGATTGTTTAAGAAAGAGAAAAAAGTAAAAACCAAAAAGAAAGCATCTGAGTGTCTCCAGTATTATGAGTTTAATTTTTTTACTCACTATCCTTGGTGTAAGCAACCTGCAGTACATTTTTGAGGAAATAACAGACAGATGTCCGTAGTGGGTTAAATTAAATAATATAAGAGAACATTAAAGGAGGTAGTTTTATATTGGAAAAGACATGATAGTGCTTTCCACATAGTACTGATGAATTCGATTCAATGATGCAATGACTAAATGTCACTTAAACTGAAATGAAACTGGACCTTACAAGACGTGACATATACGGTATGTGAAAGTATTTTAAAATTAAAATTCTAACAAAGCCTGATGGAGGAAGACTACTTTATATTTTACATAGAAGGTGTTATTCTGTATTTTTCTGCATTTATTGTCATCAAAGAAATAGAATATGCAAGAAGAAAAGGATATTAAAAAAAACAATAAAAATGCACGTTATGCTACTGACTCCAATAGGAGATGGCCTGAGCCAATATTCTCTGTCCTGGTACAGTTACTCAGTTTGGGGTTCATCTCATGTAGCTTTGGGATGGGTTTTAGCTGCTTAAACATGGATTGCTAGACCTGTTTTGGATGTCTAAGGATTACCAAGACACCCACAAGGGGCTGTCAGATATGGCAACATACCTTAGGCAAGTTGCATGCCTTTCTGGAGATGCCTGCTTTTAGGCAAATAGATTCCCTGAGACGTGTCTACAATGTAGGGGTGGTTCCAGCTCCAGATTCAGACACCTATGCTTAGATGTCTACATGTAGGTATGTACAGGTGTGTTAGTAGCTAACACTAGTAGCTGTGATACTACTAGTAGTAGCACTACTCACAGGGTTAGCTGGAGCTACTGTCCCTGCTGCCAGAACTATCTTGTTGTTCATACTCCAGCACAAGTTTTCTTAGCAGAAATCATGCTTGGGACTGCAGGTCAGAGATAACTAAGAACACATGCATTTTGCCAGTGACCAGCGGTGGAAGTTACACCCTGTGATTGTCACAGTTTCATCAATTATTTTTAGGACCTTCCTCATCTACTAAGAACCAAGAAACTCAGGTGGCTCGATGCAGAAAAATTATAATTTGTTTTGATGGTAGGATGCATCAGTGCAGTGCCAGATGAGCTAGGTGGAGAGAAGATACTCATGTTAACATAGATGTCTAGGTGAGATTCTGTTGCCTAAACATGGGCGTGTAATAATATCTTAGGTGCTGTGGTCCTATCCAGCAGCCCAGATAGCCACTAAAGGCCACAATGAAGCTTGGATTGAACCTCGTGATGCCAGGCTTTGGTACACCTGTAAATGCTACCATCATGTGTTTGGATTGGGGAGTAAAGAAAGAGACCTGTCAGTTCACCTTCAGTCTGCTAAGGGGTAAGCTGCCATTGAAGACATACAGCTGTGCATGATTGTCAACAATTCTGTATCATTAAGAAAAAAAAATAGTAGCTAGTCCCCTGGATGAATTTCCAGATGGTTATTTACATTTCCGCTATCTACAAGATATATGTGGGAATATAATACAAAAATGCACTCAGAAGTCTGAGAAAATTCCAGTGAAAACCTACTTAACTAAGCCAGTTATTTTTTTTAGTCTGAGGATATGTTGTAAGACTCACACATTTTACTTTGATGTCTGCTAAAAGAAGGCTGATATTTTTAAGGGTGTTTGCATGCCGAAGCCCCACTATTTTCAGTGAGAATTAGCTATCTAATCCCTTCAAAGCCTGGCTCCCAGCCCCAGGGTTTCAAGCACAGCCCTGCACGTTCCTGTTTCCACACTCATGTCTTCAATTCTGTGCCAATGTGGTTGCAAAGCAGGACCCAAACCCCACTGCCCAGCTCTGAAGGACACCAGTGCAGAAAGTGAAGTAGAAGTTTTACCTCCTGGTGGTGCATATAGATATTCCCTGCATGTTCAGGAGCCCATGGGCAACAGGGACATTGGGGTGGTTGTGCCTCCAGGGCAAGCAGGCTTGGGGGTCCAGCCAGCCAGGTAGGCAGGGTTGTCTGCTGACTGACTGGTGGGGGGGACAACCAGCATGGAGCCTCTTCTCTCAGTCAGGTGCAGCTGCCACCACCAGCAGAAATAGCTTTTTCCTTGGGAGAACAGGATGGCACTGAATGGCTTCAGGCGGCAGCCTCCCTTGGCCAGATTTATGGAGGGATTTTAATGTCTAAGGATATCTGGAGACCTGGAGTTTACAAAAGTGTTATTGATTTAGGCAAATTCCTTGCCAGGAATATGTTTTAATCTGGTATATGTTTCCCTGCACCTCTGCGTGCCTGAATTACAGATCTGCTTGCAAAAGGGAACTTTGCACTATGAGATGTTAACACTTAAGACCATGCTTGGTTTTTTTGCTCTGAAGCAAAATCAAAATATGAAATACAGACTTGCTCATGGAATAAAATTGCCGACATATTTAAGTTCAATTAGTTATAAGTGTTTAATTTTTTACAGCATTCTAACATAACAAGCTAAACATGCTATACAATATTAATTATAATATAGATATATGCAGGAATGAGATTAACATCAATACAGTATGAAAGTGGAAGCAATATCTGAAGTACTTTCACTATAACAAAACAAACTTTTAAGGACATTAGAAACATTTTCTTGGTTTTCCCCACAAAAACATAATCAAATTCTGTATGTTTTCACAGAATATATCAATACGGAGGTAATCACATTTGCTAATGGAAAATCTGTTCTGCTGGAATAACTTGATCAGTCCCAGTGAAGACATTTAGTCTGGCCCCATAAATGCTTACTTTCCCTCTCCTAACAGCCCTCTCATACCCATATTGAGGGCACAGTACATTCTTTGTCATTTTAAAATCTCTTTCAGTCTTTTTTTTTTTTCTCCCACTTGGTACATTATCTAAAGGATATGTCTTTCTATGCTTGTGGTTTACAAAAAGCTAAATTAAAATTAGCTGGGCTAGAAGAAAAGGAAAGAAATTTTCCTATACTTGGCAATATTACCCTTCTTCTTTTTGTCTTAGAACCAGTTGGAAAATAGATTCCCTATTTATTTTTTAATCATGCACACCCACAGCTGTGTAAAAGAGGTGATTGCTCACCACTGTTGCTAGCTAATGTCACAGTGCACCGCTCCTACTGTTTAGCAATGGGAAGAGCTTTCTAATGAACCTGACATTGCCAGAAACCATGCTGGTTTTAGATAGTCCAGAAGCATTGTTTGATATAGCCATGGGATTAGCTGCCTTCAAAATATATTGTTTTATTTTCTGGACTTTCCTTCTTCAAAGGCTGTGGTGTGATAAATGTCATCATTAAGACTATGTGACATATGCATGGTGAGCTTTCAAACCAGGAATCTCTTCTCCGTTAATTGTGCAGCAGTTACTATTTTTTTCCAGTGGGATGTATTCCTTCAGCAGATAGAACATAGCTGTTAACGCCCCTATCCTGCCTTTTTCTTGATTTCTTCTTGTTGTTTCTATTGTTTATTCTCATTTTTAGGGGGAGAGTTAGCACAAAGCAATGCCAGAAGAGAAGAGGTTTGAGAGGACTATGACAGATGTAAAGGTCCTAGCATGTGGTGCAGAGATTTAGAAGGAATATCTCTACATGGAAAAGGCCAGCAGAGAAGGCCAGGTGCTTACTTTGAGGTGAGTCAGCTGCAAAAATTTACAGTTAAATTAGCTTGGCCTTATCCCTTGTCTGGGGCAAGCCCTCCTGTGTGTCAGCCTCAGTTTTCCCCTCCTGCTACAGCCTCCATGCCTTGCTGGAAGTGAAAGGAGAAGGCTACAGGATGCATTATGATTAGAAATGTTAAAATCCTTTTAAAATCCCTTGCTCACTTCCATTTCCCTTTGTGCTATATAGCAAGAGATTATATCTGGGGATATAAAAGAACCTATGTGCCCAGAGGTGTGGCTTTGTTAATGCAGCTGCTTGCCTGCTGGACCATATCTGGCTCATAGTATAGCAGAGCTCTAGCACAGTCAGTGCAGGGACTGTCAGCAGCCTCCCTTGTAGAGGCACCCCAAGACTTTTTGCAACCCAGTTCTGGCTTACTCAACACTCCCTCCAGGCATGGGTAGAGTATGACCACTTTTTTATGGTCAATAATAATTTGTTCCCCAAAGTATGCATCAAGGTGTGTTAATTCAGGTTAAATTAAGCAATAATTTGACTTCTGAAAGGAGAAAATAAAGTGATTTTAAAAAATATTTTCTAAATGAAATTAACTCAATTCCTGTTTTGAAATTATGTCTTTATAAGTTTAAACTGGAAAAAAAACAAACTAACCAAACTTTAGAAATAAATATTTGAAAATGAACTAAAATCTTTCTTTAGAGTTGACTGAGACATTTGTTTGATCCAAAATATATTGTATCATTTTTTGAGGAGTGGAAGGAGGGAGACAAAAGAAGGGAATCTGTTAAGTCAACCTGATTGATTTTTTCCTCACCATCTTTTTTTGTCTGGCGACTGTATCAAAAATTCATTTATTTCCACAAACCATAAAGCTTTGCTAAATCTGAAGCTAAGTTAATGTAATTGCTAACTTCCTCAGACCCTGGAAGGATGTGCTGATATCTGGAAAGAAAATCCATAATTCACAGACAGTATAAAAATGACCATGCTACATAGATTAGAAAAATAAGAAAAAGCCAAAACTAGTTCTCATGCATACACATAAAATGCTATAACAGTGGCCCCATATACTGGCATTTTTAGCTCCTGCATTTTATGGAGTGAAACAGATGACTATTTTGTAGCAACAACAAAAATTATTTTGTTTTAAGTTATAAACTTTTCATTTATTACTGTGCCTGTTCCAGCATTACCTGGAAGAATGAGTTGGGACCAAGGTCTTCACTGCTCTGTAAGATCAGGGATTAGAAAAACTCTGGAGATCTTCAACCTAAAATAGACAGAAAGAGGTACAAGACAGTTAGAAGAATGTTAGAAATAGGTTGGTAACAGGAGTCCCTGGACTCTGACAAGGAAATGAGGAGTGGGGGGGGAAATGCTAGGGATCTTTTGAGGATGGAAAAGAAAGAGCAGATGAAGAAACAAGTAGCTGGCAATTAGCAATGCATCAATACTGTACATCTACTGGAATGCTAAATGTATACAACAGAGATTCTGCCACAATCCTAGAGTGATGACCAGGCTACTGTTTATCAGCACATGGACCTCTTCTCCAGGAGGGTTAATAGCTGTTGCAAGACTTGATGGTACTTGTTACCTTTGGAGCGTACTGCTACCACGAATGCTCATCCCTTTCTACCTTCTGCAGCCCTCAGAAATTCATGCTCTTCCTCTAAAAGGGGGTAAATATGACCTTCATCAGCCACAAGGGAGAGCAGGGAGCCCCTGGCATCCAGCATCTGGGGTGGCTGCTGGAGAGAGAGGGCTGCTCACTGAGGATGGGAACCACTGATGTTTGTTTCTGTTAGGGCAGAGCTTCAGCCTGAGCACGGATTGGGCTGGGGGATGCTCAGCTTTGTCCATCACTCAGCCTGATCTTTTTGTTCTGGTTTGGCTTTGGCTTTTTTTGACTGTGTCTGTATTTTATCAGCTCTAACAGCTGGTCTGGGTATGCTTGATGGCAACAGTTGCAGCAACAGTCATTTTAATCTGGAAAACGCCAGGGAGGGTGGTACGTGTAATTTATGTGCTTTTTCCAATTTTGGGAACTGAGAAGTCAGGCTTCCCTGGTGATAGAAACTGTGGAAATTAATAACAAAGAGGGAAGAGCAATACAGGGCATGACCTAGTCTCTTGTGAAAATGAAGGAATCCAAAGGAAACAGCAAAATATACGATCTCATCACACACCTGTTCCGTCTGCCCCTTCTGACAATATATCCCTGGAGACTCATTGAGCATGGAACTGCTAAGGAGTTCACCATACCCCAATGGCTTAAAAAGCCACTTGCTCTGCAGAGGTACTCTATGTTTTTATTTAGAGGAAATCAATGTGTTCTGGTAGCATCTGCCTTGAAATCCTCTCTGGCATGAGGAGAAGGTAAAGTTCCAGTGTCATGGCAGTACAAACAAAACACAAGAGGCTCTTCTTCCACAAAGATTTAATAATTGCACAGTAATGTGTTAACTGCACTGGGTTAAGAGCTACGTGGACAGCTAAGCTTGCTAAATATTGCAGGATTCTGGGTGGAGGCTGAAGGGAGAAAAATGAAAAACTGTCTATTTAAAACAGATTAATACAGTACTTTGGGCTGCATATGTGCAATTTAGGTAGATATCGCTATTTCAACTGGGTTCTGTGTTGGTTTCCTCTGGTGCACACTCAGCCCCAGGTCTCCGAGCTCAGGCTTGGTCCGTCACACCAGCTGCTGTGCAAATACGCAATAGACAGCTCACAGCATAAAGAAAGAAAATAATCCATCAGCATCCCCATCTTGGAGATGGGGAGTTGAGGTCGCAAAGATTAAGTGGAACGTCTGACGTCATAACAGAAATATTTGGCAGTGCTGTCAGTGGGGTTCATGTCTCTTCTGTCCTATCTTAGTGCAGCTATCGATGGGGTTCATCGATCATCTTCTGAAACAGCTCCAACGTTATCTATCAGTCCAACACAGTATGTGGAATTTCTTCCCTTGTGTTATTTACAGAACCTGAAAATTAAAACAGTGTTTGAAACAACTTTTATGCCACACTCTTTTTCATTTCTCATTTTATGGATACCTGACTTCTATCTGGGATTTTTTTTCCCCCCCTCCAAACACAGTAGTGTCTAGAGCAAGACTATGCCATTCAGGCAGTCTGCTCTGCAAAGAAACCTCTTTTAATTATTTCACATGGACAGCTGAGATAATGGTACAAATCAGGAGGTACCATCATGGTTTCAGCATGCCCCACTACAAAGAAATCATAATTCATTCATATTCAGCTGAATCTGGACTTTTCATCTTTTGCTGTCAAAGCCCCCACTTTTAAGCATACTGGAGGCAAGAACTCAAGGTAATTTTCTATTTACTGCAGGCTGAGACTGTGTGTCTTGTTGCTTCTTCTTTTATACGTCTAAGCCCTGAGGATGGAAGGGCAGTAGGAAGTAATCATGATGTCCTGTGTGCAGGAGGAGAAAAGTCAACAGAAGTTTGGGAAGAGATGAGATGTGCTGCTATGCACTGGACAAATGCCTGCTACCATGAGGGCAGCTACAGAGTGGTGTTTCAGTCCTTCCCCCTGTGAAAAAGTGGCATTTTTCCTATAGATGCACTTCCTAGTATTTCTTAACTTCAGTTATTCTGGTGAAATGACTGCTGCTTGGGAAGATAAAGAAAGGAAAAAAGAGGCATCAACAACTAATCAATTCCACCCACTTTTCTAAAGACTTTGTAAACTCACTCTAAGAGCTGATTGTTCTCAGTCAAAAGTGATCAGGCTATTACTTCTGACAATCCCTCTAAAATGACGATACAGACTTCAGGCATTTTTAACACAAAGCAGTTCAGTGCTGATCACAGTTAAAAATTTAGCTTGGTTATGGCTTTGTTACTAAAGGCCAAATGCTGTTTTTGGTGTTGCATAGCCCAACAAAATGAGGTAAGTCACATTCACCCCTCCAAAGCTTTGGGTTCGTTCATGACTTTTCTATGAGACTTGCATCGGGGTATTAGAACTGCAGCCTGGTTTCAGGAACACCCGGAGGGGGACACTGTGAAACCAGGACTACATCTGTACCAGCACTATACCCTGCCAAGCAACATATTCAAGATACTTGAGCTCTGTCATCTACATTGTTTAAATGTTATATTTTCAGAATGGCTCTTGGCATGCTTTTGGCTTGTGTCAAAATACTGTTCTCCTAAGTAACTCCTAGCTATTATTCAGGTGCAAACACAGGCAAAGCACTGTTCCCAGGAGACAGTGTGCATGCAGCCAGTAAATTCTGAAGGGCAAAAGAGTATAATATTTTGGAAATTCACAGTACTCTGCACATTGGCCTCTGTGCCAAGAAACAGTCTGAGATTCAGTTACTGTTGCATCAGCATTAGCATTTCCATATAGATCAGGAGCCTGCTTTTGAACTGAATCTCCCTGTCCATGCTTTGGTTCACATCACAGAGGAGGCTTGGAGAACCTAAACAGGATTCTTCTTGGATGACACTAACCCAGTGTCCTGGTTTCAGCTGGGATAGAGCTAATTGTCTTCCTAGTAGCTGGAATAGTGCTATGTTTTTGAGCTAGGTATGAGAAGAATGTTGATAACACACTGATGTTTTCAGTTGTTGCTAAGTAATGTTCAGTCTAAAGTCAAGGTTTTTCGGCCTCTGATGACCAGCCAGCAAGAAAGCTGCAGGGGCACAAGAAGCTGGGAGGGAACACAGTCAGGGCAGCTGACCCAAAGTGGCCAACAGAGTATTCCATACCATATGACGTTTTAGGAATTGGGGGGAGCATCGCCGCTTGGGGACTTCCAGGTGCGTCGGTCAGCAGGTGGTGAGCAATTGCATTGAGCATCACTTGTATATTCCAATCCTTTTATTATTACTGTTGTCATTTCATTAGTGTTATTATCATTATTAGTTTCTTCTTTTCTGTTCTATTAAACCGTTCTTATCTCAACCCATGAGTTTTAGTTCTTTTCCCGATTTTCTCCCCCATCCCACTGGGTGGGAGGGGGGGAAGCGAGTGAGCGGCTGCGTGGTGCTTAGTTGCTGGTTGGGGTTAAACTACGACACCCAGAAAATGTGCACAATTAGCACACTCCACCTGCCAGGCTCCAGAAGACCAGACTGGAAGTAGTCTGCAATGGATCCCTTAGATGTGTACAGTGTGGATGCTGGGTCCTCAGCACCATCTCCTCCATCTTACACATCCCTTCCTGCTCCTCCTTGCTTATCCAGACCCAGTCTGGGGATTCACACCCGGGTTACACACTGTTCCCCAAGCGTTGGCATGGCCACACTGTCATGCATGTTGAAGAGGAACTACAGCTCTTGTGCACCTGGAGCTGGAGAAGGATATGCACAGACACCCATGGTGAAGGCATTTCTTATGCGCTCTAGCATTGAGGTTGTAGATGAATCCTAAATGGACAATGCAATAGTGGCACTGAAAATCTTCCGGAAGATGTGGGTATAACTCCTATATCACCACATACAGGAAGTACTACACATAAAATTGTCATTGTGGCCTCTCCTGGGTCTATAGCACTGTTGTCAACCCAAGAACCTGAACGTGTAAGTGCTGCCATGACAGTGGCTGCTGCTTTTGAAAATCTTAAGGTATCAAAAGCACCATGCAGGGCCAAGTCAGTGGGCTTGAAACCCACCAAATGGGTTTCAACACAGGTATAAATGACAGCATGACAAAATTTCAAGCAGCCAATCAGGATAAGGGTCTGTAGAATGTGTGACCTTGATCATAAGAAGATGCAGTCAAAGTTGTGATTTCTTCTCTCCAAGAACAGCAGGAACATTTTGGAGATGGATTTCACAAACATAAGCTTAGCAAAAGACTTCTTTTTCTAACATCTTCGATCAAAACCCTGAAGTTAAACATCCCAGAACTTGAGATTGTTTGAAATTTTGATCTAGCCTTGGGTTCATTTTAAGAGAGTCATGTCAGTGCCTGGGTATGATATCCACTACATGGGCATCTTGAAATATCACTGAGATTCTTTGAAGGCCACAGTGCATTTTCAGCCTGAAGTTTCATATGGCTGGTACTGTAATCATGGTCCTCCAGGGAAATTCAATATCCCCACAGGCTCACACTTCTTCCACTGTGATGTGCTGACTTTGCACTGTTACACTCTCACCTGTAATGTAACCCTTGCAGGTGCTGCCTGATCCGGGCCTGCTCCTGGCTTTTTTTTACATAGACATTATTTCTGTTTGATTGTTTCTTTAAATAGCTTACTTCAAAAGTGTGTTTGTAGAAGGGACAGGACAAACCTTGATCATAGGCACTACAATCAGGTTGCTACTAAGTCACCAGTGAGAGGAAGACCGACTGTTCTTTTTTTCCTGTTTACAAATGCCAATATGGACAATTAGCAAATTATTGCTTTTTAAAAGAATATTTGTTTGAGTTTTGACATACTTATCTCTTGTGTGGAGTGGAATTCAGCCCCTTTCATAGGGTTAGTTTGTCCAAGGGTCGAAGAAGAACTCCTTCTCCCTCTGTAAAAGGAGATAAAGATGTGTAGGTCTGTCCCAGCTTTCCACGTGTTAGTTCTCCTGCCGTATGAGCACGGAGTTTCAAACATATCCTGTGGGTAGGCAAATCAGAAAAACTGGTGTAGTCAAGGAAAAAGAAAATAAAAAAATACTATGAGAGCTACCATGCTAATATTAGCAATGTATCTTGAATTCTGAATCGCTGCATCAGATGAATTTTGAATTACTGCATCTCTGCATCAGATAAAACAGTCTAAAAAGATATTGCTGATGATGCTCACACACTGGACCTAGTGATATATTTGCAGGCAGCTCAAGAAGGAAAAGAAGAGGGCCAGTTCCTGGCCAATATATTGAATCAATAAATAGTTGTAAATAAATCATTATTGCCTGTTCATCACAGGAGCTGGCTGAGGACACATTACACTGGTCATAATGAGTAAAGGTTCAGGGAAAATCAGTGCAGCAGCAGGGGTGACACTTCTTTTCTGCTTTCTTGGACTCAAGAGGGAGATTGAGGGATCCTATGTGTGGGTATTCAATGTGACCTGCTGTGTGCAGTGCTGCAGAGAAGGCAAGGGAGCTGGTGGTCCCACGTCTCTCCTCACTCTCCACCAAGGTGCTTGTGGAAACAGTGAACTCTGCCCTGCTTTAAAGCACAGCAGGCTGCAGTGGAAGTCTGTGTACATACCTGAGATTTGCTTTCCTCAGAGCACCTGTGAGTCAGTCAAGCTACACAAAGAGTCAGTCAAGCTACACAATTCCTTCTGTGGGACAGTGTCAAAAAGTTCAACTCCAGTCCAGTCCAGTTACTCATCTGATCAGGTGATTGTCACTGAGCAAAGGAAGCTGAAAAATGCCCTTATGAAAAAGTGCAGCAGAATCTCAAGCTTTATTCTCCAGGACGTGATACAATTTAAACTACTGTCCCCCCGCTTTCTGCTCTTCTCTGCAGCCTACACATACACACAAAAGTCTGAGCAATTTGATGCACCCTCTAGTCTCAGTTTTTGCTTGTCAGTCTGAATCAAGGGGCTCTTACCACAAACAGCTGCCAACCTGCCCCTGTGGACTGATAGCTTTAGTGTTCATATCAACCTCAGATCTGAGTAAATGTGAAGAAAGGTAATCCCCAAGTGACTGCAGTTCTGATGGGATATCAGGACACCTTTTCACAGGACCAAAGCTGAAATTGCAGGACTTTAACAGTGAGAGCTGTGGTGTTGTAGCAGGGGGATTTTTTCTCGGCAGGCGGAGGGTCCAGGTTTGTGTTTGGAGGTGCCTTCTTGCCTGCTGAACCACAGGCCACACATTTTCCCTGGAAACCTGACCCTTTTTATGATTAGAGCTATAAAGTTGCAGGTTAGGGGAGTGGCAAGGGCAACATGCAGAAAGACTGAAAGTCAGGAGTGACAAATGAGGTATTTTCTTATCTACTGAAATAAATAAAAAAAGCAAAAAACCAAGCACATGAAGATGTTAAGGCCATGTTTGGCAAAGATGATGATGCTGCCGGACATAAACAAAAGCAACAGCTGGTAGATGACATACACAAATGCACCATGACTGTGATAAAAGTCAGAGATTTATGAAAGCTTAATATATTTTGTGCCCTTCTTCATCACGCCCTGCTCATTTAAGTGACATCAAATGTAAATAGTGAAAGCCCAGATGACATGCTATTTTGGATATTAGTTCAACCTGTTTATCCTATTATTACCATGGCATTTGCAAGTGTTATCTTTGGGTACCAGAGCATGGATGAATAACTATGAATGATATTGCAGAGCTGTCCTATCACTAATGAAATCCATACTCGTAATTAGTTTCATCTAAAGAATATGAAGTTTCCTCCCCAGGATTTATGGTTTTTATTCCTGATTTATAATCTACTTACTGATGCAGGAGTTAACAGATTAGATTGCTGAATGCCTGGAGTGATCACACAGACAATGGAAACAAAGTATCTTCTTAATCAATCATCTTGCTAGCTATTTAGCTGGCTTTGCTCCTAAGAGATCACTGGACAGAGAGGCCATTACTCAAAAACGAAAAAGGAAAAAAAAAAAAAGAAAGAAGAAAGTGCATTCATTATTATTTTCTAACTATTTGCACCCATGCAAAGTCCCAGCTGGTTATGCAATGTGAATGACATAATTTGTATTTCTTGAAGAGTCCCTAATCCGGTTCTGTACTGCTGAATGCCTTTGTTTGGGAGGTAAGCATGTCTCTGAATTAACCTCTCTAATACTTCTCTTTCCATCTATGCTGCTCAGTGTGCACGTAATCCTGGGAACTGTTCATCTTGGATTCAATTGTCCATTGTCTGAACAAAAGACCAGACATCACTTAAGGCTCTAGGAGCTGACTAGCTATTTACAGTATATCAGAAGTCCTTTGGGCTTTCATTTCATGTTTCAGCAGGGATTTGTGGTGAAACTTGTTCACCTTTTAGCCCTTTCTGCAATGCTGGATATGCCTTTTCTCAAATTCTCTAAATCTATTTAACTGCCGAGGACATGAATGCTCAGCCCGAAACAATGAAATTATACAAATGATGTTTTCTGTAAAAGTCTGCCTAATGCATTGTATTAAGATTCCTTTTGGCTTTTTATAAGCAAGGTTGTGGAGGGATGTGTGTTTTGTCTGGAACCCAGTGTTGTGCTTTCCAAGTTATTTCCGAATAAAGACCTCCATGCAGGGTCTGTTTTGTCTGAAATCCTATTCACTCTTTCCATTCAGGTTTTCTTCTCTTCATAAATTTAATCCTCAGCCCTGGAATTCTTTCCTTATTTTCTTAGTTATGATGAGAGTGAACAGCTGGACCATTTTGCAGACTTTGTTGACAGTGCTTAGCTCTTACTTCCCCCCCTC